>CANYLF010274767.1:0-18393 GCA_948193215.1 Bocquillonia castaneifolia
ATGAATATAAAATGTGTGTGATGTAGTTAAAAACTTAGTATGTGATATGTAAGGCTAACTTGATAACCATAAATATGTTTAATGTTGGTTATCAATTTACCTTATGGATTGTATATGTGTGCTTAACTTAGCTAAGTTAGAACTTAATTTGATTATATGTATGTCTAGTTATGCATATTTTTTTTTAGAATTTAAGTGGTAATCTAGCTATGAGAATGTGAATATATGCTAGTAGCTTAAATAATGATAAGTTAGAGTTAAATTACTCCCTAAATCACTTACCGCACTGTCTCAAATTTTAGGACTTTTTTTACCTCAGTTTGTGATGCAACTTGAAGCTAGTTAATCAGCAGTATTTTCTCTAAATTTTGGACCATTAGATACCTCAAAAAATCCCCTAAAAACCCTATAAAATTCAGGTCAAAACTAGTTCGTTTAGGTGGTGAAATAACCTAATAATTCAGACGTGAATTACAACTCTGATTTTTACAAGGTTGCTGCCCCAATAGTAACTTTTTTTGTATTTGACCTCTATAATTTTTCTAAATTGATTTTTAAGGTCTATCTAAGTATATTATTAGAGAATATAAAGTTAGATTGAAGAAAAAGTGCATAAATTGGCCAAAATAATTCAAAAACTACACTTTAAGAAATTTTTTTTAGTCATATTAAATATGTGAATCAACTTGAAGTGGTTCAAAAATAATTATAATATTAATTTTAAGCTAATTATATGATATAAAATGTATGTGGATATTATGATTTTGGGCGTGATAGACAATTGAGCGAAATTCAACAATTGAAGATTCAATAATAACAAAAGGTTCCACATAAACAACCAAAACAATCACAGAATAGAGAAAATCAGACCGACTTCTTCGAAGTTGGCTCATTGGTACACTTTCTAAAGAAGCATTTGGTCTTCTCATAGGCCGAGATACATCAAAATCAATTTGGGATGCTCTTAAAGAAGCTTATGCTCAAAACTTTCAAGAAAGAGAGTTTACTCTTCATCGACCCAAACTTTGCCTCCAGCCCCGACCAAGTTCACGAGGGAATATTAACATATCTAAGTCAGATTGAGTAATATAGTTGACTTGAGTACAATTAAATCACAATCAAAGGGGTGATTTTAGCTTCATTTAAAAGATCACAGTATAAGTCAAGAGATTTTTATCAGTACCAGCGTGTCCAAGAATCTCTCTCGACATGTCCAAGATTATTGCCTATTATGTTTAATATTTTATGTGCGAGATTCTTTTCCATTCTGTTAATATTGTAGACGGTATTCTTTCTTTTTGTGTTTAACACTTTTCTTCTACAAACGTCGTGTAAGAATCTCTCGTGAATGCTGGTACATTTGCATTCCTCTTTATATATATATATATATATCTCGGAAGAGGGGATATGAATCCGGAACTTCTATATTTATTACAAGCATCCTAACTACTAAATCAAGCTTGTAGGACCATTTGCGGTCCTTTCAAAATCTAACCTTTTGACTCTAAACTTATATAAGAAAAACATGGAAATATTGTGGATTTCGCAGCCAAAAATGGTTTGAAATGACAGGAGATGCATGTAATAAAGCAGCAAGGAGGCTGTAAGAAAGCAAAGAAATATAGAGCTAAAGGATGGAAACTACCAAAGGCAATCAAACAACATTTCTCATTCAACCCAGTTAACGTCCAAATCTTTCAATTTGGTGAGCCATTTTTCTGTATTTTGTGATACATATGTTTTGGATGTGATATCTTCCCTTTCCACATTAGTAGATGCCATATAATCAATTTTCTTATCCTTGGTTACATTGGCCTGCCTATTAGGGTGCCGCACATTGAGTGCCAGCAGACGAGAAACTTCATGGAGCCCTCCCCATTTTTCCAAAGCTCGTGCAATATCATATCGCCCTGTAACATTTATGAATAATTTTGACCGAAAATTGAGTGAACAGAATAGAAAATAACAGGATTATTTTTGTCTAAAGAAGTTACCGGCTCGCTCAAAAGATTTTCTGCTTGGCATAAATGAGGGGTCCATTCCCCAGCTCTGCTGAAATCGACTAATCTGCATTATGTGAAAGCAAATTTGAGAGAATGTAATTAACTTAAACAAATGACAATCATCACAAGGTAAAACAACCCTACCCAGATGACCTCAGGCAGATTTGCATGAAATGAGATACTTTTAATTGTTTTTGACTGAAAGTTTAGGATAAAATGTTCTTGTAACAAAATCTTGAAATTGAAAATTTTCTTGAAATCAAGTATAGTTTGAAAACGGCTACACACTCCTTCCATCACAAATTATTCGTCGCTTTAAACAAAATCACATTCCTTAAGAAAATTCCAGTTCGAGGAAGTAATTTGTTTATGCATTTGCATGCAGAAAAGAAATCAGTAAAGAGTGATAACTAAAAGTCTAAACATAAAGATGCTACCTCTTCCTGCAAATTCTCAAGATTGTCCCAATAGCCCTTTGGTTTCCGATGCTTGTATGCAAGAGAAAGATTCATCAGTGATGCAATCCTCCTAAATCCGCCCATGCGCGTTATGGCCTTCTCGATATCCACTCTACCTTGAAGACGGAGCTGCTTTCTCATGGGCATAAATCCTTCCTGTCCATGCTCTGTTATAAATTTCAGAAGCTCAGATTTGAGAACTTCAATGTCCCTTTGCAAGCCTGGAACCTTGGGTCTTTGTCTAACTGAGTTTGGGTTATTCAAATCTAGACGGTTCTCAGTCGCATTGTTATTCTTAGCATCAATGTCACTATTAGAAGATTCTAAATCTTTATAGTAATGAGTCAACCCGGGCATCTCTAATGGGTTTGTGGTTTCCCTTTTCTCTATGTAATCTCGAATTGCACACATATTTGATGGTAGATCTTCATATATAACCTACAAAGTGAGAATCTTCAATCTCTCAAGGTAGAATTCAAAACAGTAGTGCTAGTAACACTATACAAAGTAATTACATTAGTTGAAAAGATTAAAATTTAAGACACTGCAACAATATTGTTTGATGTTAAACTATCAGGACCTGAAGTTCTAGCTAAAGTGTTCCCCTCTAAAAAAAAAAAAGGTTCTAGCTAAATTGGCAATGTTTCAAAAAGACAAGCTTATCTCTACTACTTATTGATAGCTGCCATTTGTAAATTATGAAATTAAGTGCTAATCCCATGGAAAAAAATATTTGAAACAAAAATCAGGAAAAAACAAAAACTTATTATGCTGAAACCGGACATAGAAGCAATTATGAAATCTTCCCTATGAGCTGAACTATAGCATTATTGCATGCCCTTTAAATTTATAGATGCATGCCTTCATACTTAGACTATGCCTTAAGGTCTAAATAAACTACATTGTATCAAAATTCATTCAACAATATTGATCCAATGTACCTCCTCCATTATAGCTTCTGAAAGAAACGAATCTTTGTGCATTTTCGAATCGACAGTGTATTTCAGTAGCGTGTGATGACTGCCTAATTGATCCAGTAGCCATTTTCCCTGGAACGAGTCGAAGTCTCCTTCTACCTGCTCAAAACTTATCTCCTGTTCAAGACGTTCGCATAAATCTAGCACAACACGAGCATGAAGTACCATGTATAATAAACCCTTACATCCTTCCTGCAAAATGGGAAATATGTCTTGAGCAATAACATCATTTCACATGTTACATGTTAATAGTAAAATTAGTTCTATATGTTAATGCTAGAAAGTTAAACAGAACTACTATGCATAATTAAAATGGATATTCAATTCTTTCAATTATCAATGGAAATGAAAAGAAGAAAACATATTCATTAAATCAAGCATTTAGTTTCAAAAAAAAAAATCAAGCATTTTATAGGAAACTATATGCATAAGGCAGCATTGTAATACAAATAATGCCTATACCTGAAGTATTCGGACTTTGTTGTTTTCTCGTGATAAAATCTTACTAATGGCCAAGTTTGGAACTATCCTGAACAAGAGAAATGATGAGGGAAAAATTAGGAATAAGATGAATTTAATGGTAAAATTCATTTAGGCCAAGCCTTATATGTACAAGACTATATGGTATTAATCTAACCTTAACTTTGCATTGTCAGATAATTACTGAATAATAACTTAATGCACCCCCTCCACCCTAAAAAAAAAAAGAGGAAAAAAAAACAGAATGCTAAGTCTTTCCACCCGCCCTGAATGGGAGATCTCAAATTTTTTTCTCTCTTTTTCCTATGGAGCCATAAGAGGTGATGATGAAACTTGTATATTTCAAAGTGCATATCCATGTAGTTATTATTTTTATTATTTCAATTGTTTAAAATGTATGCATCCTCAATCTAGTGAAGCCAATCAAGACCACTTTTCATCACCAAAATACTGAATCTTGTAAATCAATAACAGGCCAAGTAAAACTGCTGCTAGTTTAAATAAATCAAAGAGGAGAAAGATAAAGAGTCAAATTCACTAAATAATATAACCTTACTCAGAATCTAGAAGTTACATTCCCATTTGGAGAATCATATGATAATGCAAATCAAACGAGTGTAATGCTTACTCAGGAAGACTCTCGTAAGCGGTCAAAATTTTCCAGACTTCCCGAACAGGAGCTTTAACAGTTATGCTAGCAACAACACAACGATGAACCCCTCCATTTTCCTGAATTCCAAAACTATTTCATCAACTGCTAAAAAAAGAGCACATTTTAAGAGAAAAGTTGGATAATGGTAATTTTGAGTCAAATAGTTACCAATAGGCCATCAAATCTGCGGAGATGAACTTCATCTACCAAGCAAGGTCTGTCAAGTCTGCAAACTTTTCCAAATACACCCCAATTAGCATTCAAGTCGCTTGAAGATGGTGGCATGGGACCGAAATTTGAGCTGGAATAACTCCCTTTTAAATCTCCAGTCAACATTTTTCTCTTCTCACTAGAAGAGGACTCTAAACTTGTGCCAGGAACAGTAGATATGGCCATCGACTTTCCACTTTCTTCTATTGATGTCTTTTGATTCCCTTTAAAGTGTCTCTCAGCTCGACAAGCCAAGGCTTGAAGATTCAGGGGAAGATCTGATCTAATAATCCTCTCCAAGAATATAGCCGGAAAGTTGAACCTTGGAATTACATTAACTTCATATGATAACATTGTTGTTCCAGGCCTAGAAGATAATCCATATCAGAGTGAAACAAAATTGAATGATTGCTTGTAAGCAAACACAACAAGGTGGGAAAAAATCCAACAGGGTACCGGACTGTTCCTGAAATAAGACTATCTTAACTGCGTGTGCTGAAGTTATGCAGTGTATGCTTAATTTCATCAAATTTTGTTTATCTGACACAACATTTCAAGAGAATTACAAAGGAATGCATTCCTTTTTTCTATGTAATGAACAAACTAAGATCTAATTGTCCTTAGGATGAAGGTTTGAACAAAAGCAATTGTTTGGCCAATAGCAGACAGAAAGAAAGCAGCACGAGTATAGACAGGTAACATTAAGCATATTTTCTTAACATGGCAAGCATACGAACAGATTAAGATAGTAGAATGTGAAAACTTGCAGACTAAATACTAAATATGTGAGCAAGTGAAAGAGAAGAACAGCTTCCCTCCATCACTGAAAACAATAGCATATGAAATGGAATTTATGAGCATAGGCATGCCTAATTTAAACAACGGAAGATATAAAATATCAGTGACTAAAAATAGAAAATTTAAAAACCTACCTCGTCCCTGATTTTAAGGACCATTTTCCATCAAACTTCTTAAAATCCCCATCAACCATGGAAAAATGTAGTTCGTGATTATTAGCCTAAATCAAAAAGGCATTTTTTTAATTAGGAAAACAAAATTAAAACCATAAATTAATTAGACTAAATAATAGCATTATATATATTACTCTAATTATATATAAAAAAAAAGGTAAAAAAGATAATTAAATAAGAAAAATTTAGAATTACAGAAATGGGAAGCTCTCGGAGATCCAAAACGACACGAGCTTCAATATGCCAATAGAGTGCCCTTTGCAAGCCTCTCTGTTCCAGCCATATCCTCCCAGGATGAGGACATGCAATTCTCCCACTGAAAAATTTTAAACAAAACTTATATAATGCATAAAATAATAAACTAATTAAAATTTTTTTTTATAAGTCTAAATTAATTAATATAAGAAATAGAAAGAGTAGTTAAAAACCTGAAAATAAGATTAGGAATAAAATCAGCGAGACGTTCATAATCAGTAAGAGCAGTCCAAACAGATTGAATATCAGCATAAACAGTAATTTCTGCATTTACTCTTCTTTCCCGCCATGATATTACTTCCACTTCACAGTAATTCACTTTTCTTACTTCTTCTTCTTCTTCTTCTTCTTCTTCTGAAGTATTAAACAATAATTTCTTTTTCCTCTCATTGTAATGTTGTGTATTTGTATTCAACTCATTGTTATTGCTGCTGCTTGTGGCATTGGAGGCACAATTAGAGCATTTTGATGGTGCTGCCTTGGCTTTCCTCACATGTGATAATTCTACTCCTTTTAATAATAAATCATTCTTCTTTTTCTTTTGAAAGATTATTGGAGTTTCTAATATGAAACTTGAGACTTTGCAGTTGATCATTCAATTTGTTTTATTTATTTATTTATTATTAATATTATTGGGAGACATGGAAGTTGAAGGAACAACTGATACTCTGCAACTCAACTTAGTTTAAAGGACCGTTATTTTGTGTCCACATATTGTTATTTTGTTATTATATTATTTTATTTCATGGTTATGCTATTTCCACATCCCTATCAATGGACGTTCCCGTGGAAAAACACACCCCTAAATCAAATTCTGTACCATTAAAATCTCCACACTTTCAAATATGTAACAACTCAAGTCCATCTCATTGAAGAAGTAGAAAATCTCCGATGAAAAATTGACTGGACTGGCATGTAAGTATTAAAATTAAAAATAGAGATCTTTTTTTATATTTCATAATTTATTATCATTTCAAATTTTAAATATTAATAATTAAAATATACTATAAATTATTTTTTAAAAATAAATTATTAATAAATTTTATAAATTAAAATAGAATGGATTAACATCTACACTTATAAAATTTTGTGATATTTTAATTCTTAACATTTTTAGATAAGTTTTAATTCTTAAACCTCGAAAGCCTTTGGTGCTTCGGTAGGGTTACTCGTCCTTAAAAAAAGCGGGAATCCCTCCCCTATTTCTACATTTCATTCTCTATTCAGTCCGCCTCAAACAAAATGAGAAAAAAAAGGAGAGATCTATTGATTCGAAGTCACTACGAAAGGGTCGATCAATAGCATAGCTCTTTATGTATCAGGTCTCTTTTCGAAGGAAAGGCTTTCGCATTTCTAATCCGTCAGGGCCGTACATCTTTGTTTGCCGCAGTAATTTACTTTTTAGTGAAATAAATTTCTATCAATAAAATTACCCAAAATTTTTTTATCCCATTTTTAAAACTAAAATAACAAAACATCAATTTACTATTATAAGGGAAGTACAACGAATGAAATTTATCCTACATGTTTTTTTTATTATTTATATTACTTAGGTTGTATCTCCATCCCTTTAGATTTAGATTAATTCACTATAAAGAAGAGGATGTTTACTATCCTCTTACTGTAAAATTTGTTAGAAAACAATGATATAATCCAAAGAAACAGAATTTATAACAAATAAATAAATAACAGATTTAAACAACAACAAAAGAAAAACAAATCGATAGAAAACATGTTACAGCGAGTTGATTGAAAACAGGAATCAGTTGAGGCCTGTGTACCACACAGTTTCCTTAAGACAGATTCGCCCTATCCTTTGTGCTGAAGTCACATAGGTGTCTATCTCCCAGGATACAACAACTATAGTTCTGAGTAGCAGCACTAGTGCATAGAACAAATCGAACACAACCGTGCCTTCACACTATCACCTGAATACGAAAATAACACAAAGAATTTTGAGAGATTGAATTTTTTCGAGACGTTGAAAATGAGAGGGAATGTTGTATTTATAGGCAGGAAAAGAATTGTAACAGCCACAAGATGAAGAGACTTAAGGAAAACAAATGGACAATGAATTTATGACATAATTAAAAATAGAAATTAATTATCCAATAAATATGAATTTACGGCATAATTAAAACTAGAAATTAATTATCCAATAAATTCTGAAATTAAATGTCGAACGTTATAAACTAAATGCAAAAACCGTTTTGAAATATCAAAAGACATTCCAATAAATATATGTTGAGAAATTAATTATTAGGCCAAAATTGAATGCCAACCGGTTCTATATTCACATTGCCCACATCATGTGGGTTCACACATATTGTGCCCCTAACCCAAGTTTTATACTTCGTTATTTTCTCAACAAACTTTTGCAAATAGCTGACTTTGAGCATTAATTTCTCATTCATCACTCGTTCATTTTGAGCATCTAAAACACCATTTTAAATGTCTCATGAAGTAGAATATAAGACCATAATACTTATTATTCGAATCTCCAATTTACCAATAAATATTATGTCTCAAAATTACAAAAATGTCCATTTTTTTCAACAATAAGTTGTTACAGCTAGCTTTGAAATTTATAAGGCAGCGATAACAATTTTATAAAGCTGAAAAAGTGAGCTTTGGATCCACCGTTACATTCTTGTTCCAAAAATACCTATAATCCATTGATTTTTTTTTCTTTTTTTATTACTCTTTTTATGTTTATGTTTTCAATAAATTTTATTTACAGTAAAACCTAGATAAATTAATACCCAATAAATTAATATACTCGTTTAAATGGTAATTTCTTCCGGTTCCGACTTAGACTAAGGGGTTAAAAGAATAATTTCACTAAATACATAAGATAATAGTTTTTAAAAATTCCCTAAAACCCAACAAAATTATAAATTAATAATCCATCAAACATGTAAAAAAAATAAAACATTACATTCATAATATTAAAGTTGTTTTTGGATATCTTATTTTCTGCATTTTGCACTTTGTTAAAATATGCATTTAAAGTCACTTGTTTCTTTTTTTTTCATGCAAACTACATGCAATTTCATCCACTTTGCTCATTTTTGTACCCACATAATGTTTTTCTTATCTAATCAGTCGATGTGAACTTCTTTACACCTTTCAAGCGAGAAGCCATGGAGGTGAATATTTTTAAAACATAAAAAAAAACAGAGAGTAGTTATTAAGCATATATTATGAACGTAAGACAGTTCCATATCAAATGAGAGAGGTTATCCTTATTTACATGTGCATGAAGCATTTCATGACCCTTCACATTCCATGCTATTAAATTTGACAATGTATAACTTATCATTTCCAAGATTTGTTTTTGTAAACTTGACCGTTGGAAATTTATTTTTTTAAACTTGACCGTTTACAATGGTCAAAATTATAAATGTATATAGTTGTAGCCACTTTGACATTTTTATTTATAATTTACTTAAAATATAAAAAATATTTTTTAAAATAATAAATATACATTTATTGATAAATTAATAAAATATTAATTTATCGATAAATAAATAACATCTCTTACATAATATTTTTTATTGGTCCCATTAGTATTAATTTATTGAGGTTTTACTGTATATACATATCTATTTATATGTAATAAAATTTAACATAAACTTTTAGCATATTATTTTATTTTGTTAACATCATTAATTTAACATTTAGTTTACTAATCATTTTATCACATTTTCATAAAATAAAATTAAAATATCAGTTATAAAATAATTTAATATATGTTATGATTATTAATATTAATAATATTATTATTAGAAATAAATATAAATATTTTTAATTATGATTTTATAATAATTATTTAATATTGATATGTCCTTATTAATAATTTTATAAACGCACCGCTAAATCAACTACCGGATTACCAAGCACTTCATCATACATTTCAACCGTTGATTATTGACCTTTTAACAGTTGACCGCTAACTTTTAACTGCTGAAAAATGATCGTTAAACCAAACTAACCCTGACCTTAATAGTTAGGAAGTCAAGTCAGGGAGGAAGAGCTTAATCAAAAACGGCCAACATGCGATGCTAAAAAAATAGCACTTACAGACAAAAGTACCAAATTCAAGCTAAAAAACGCAGCAATTATCGAGGAAAAAAAGATATAGTTGTGCTTTATACAATTTAAAGGAACTTATTTTGTCAGGCGGAAGTTGTCGTATGGATAATTTATCCTAGTGACCTAGTGTTCTAGTCAATTATCTCAATCTCCATTTTTGTTTTTTCGTATGAATTCCATGTCTAACTTTAATGCAAAACGAAATGGAATTCACAATTATTCTTGGGATTCTTTTCCTTTTCCCATTATATAATAAACTTCATCAAAAAAACAACGAGGATTGTGCTCACCAGGGTTTGAATTCTTTCCTTACTGGTACCCAATATCTACGAGAGCGTTCAACAGGAAAGGCAATGGATCAGTTTTTGGGCCAAAGGCTCGGGAGATACCACTATAAGAATATCACCACTTATAAAAAAAAATAATAATAAACTTCATCAATCCATTAATCAAATTAGGATAGGTTGTTAAATTGTTACTTGTGTGTTAAATGACTTTTCAAATTCAAAAGGGATGCATGGTTGGCCCCTTATATTGAAATTTTCCTTAGGTCAATAGGAAAGGGTTCAGGTGCCATTATTCTTGATTTTGCTTGATTTTGTTCTTATATATTGAGATTACATTAGCTAAGAATATCTTACTAATTTTGTATAAATTTAGTTAACCTAACAAGTTTTTCTTAAGTTTCCCCACACAGTCTTATAATTCAATTCTTTTATTTCATTCAAAGATTAATTAACTACAGTCTCCAAAGCATAACCTTATAATCGAGACGTATGTAATGAATCTGAAAGTTTCAGGCCTCTATAAAGAAAAATCAATTAATTGTTTATACATATATGAGACGTATGTAATGAATTCAATAATTTCATATTTAAATCCCCTCCAAAAAAATCAATTTATATATATACACACACATAAACTCAGAAGTTTCAGATTCAAATCCTTACACGTACAACCACACAACTGTAGGTATATTTAGGTACGGTTGTGTAGTACTCAAATTGTCAAGTTATTTTGAGTTGCCTCATCTTTTAAAAAATAATTAATATAATTATCAATTAGGATTTAAATTTGAATAGTTGATTAATTAGCTTTCAAACATATTTATTAGCTAGAGCCAATTATATGAGAAAGGCTTATACATACCCTTAAATTTTCTTTTATGTTTTTATTTGATTCGATGACCTCTAAAGTACACCTTTTTTATAACTCTAAATTTAACTTGTTAAGTTTTTAAGTTTAAATTCTTCATAATATTTAAATATTTATCATTCTTGTATTAGTTTCACATATGATAAAAGTTTGTTGACTTGGATTTATAAACATTAAAAAATATTTAGATACCATAAAAAATATAAATTAAAAGAATTTGATAAAAATATAAAAATTTAAGACTATAAATTTGTATTTAGTCTTTTTTTTAATGAAAATTTAAAGGGCTTTAAATATATGTTTTATAACTTCATGTATTCGTGGGGACAAGGGGCCACATGACAAACACCAAAAAAAAAAAAAAAAATGAAAATCGATAAACTCTTAACTGACTGATTAGAGAGACAACAAAAAGAGGTGGGTAGAGGTTGGTGGATAGGTGATGTAAGAAGGCTGGAACGACCTCATACATGTCCTGTCATGACTCACGAATTCCTTGGGTCTACTTTTTTGGTCTTTTCATTTATTTTTTTCATTGTATCTAATTCCATTTCCAAATCTTCACGTACTATTTTTATTTTTCTTTTTTAGTTAGATTGGATACGATCGATCAATACCCAAAAAGAAGATGATGCAACTATAATTTCATCTAGTACATTGTGGGGTATTAGATCCACACCCCATCATTATATTTTAATTGATGGTATCCATTTCCACCTCCCATCCTATTTTGCATATTTGCTTGTTGATGGTATCTATTTCAATTGTATGTTCTCACTTATCCTCCTCTAGTCAATTGATGATAGAGGAAAAGCCTTTTTGATTAGAGTGCTCATCTTACCATCACAAAAAAATAAAAAAATAAAAAAAATTGAGTGCTTATCTCATTGTTTTTGGACATCTTAAATTATTGAGGAAATGAGGTGAATTCCATAATTTATTATCCAATGATTTATGAGGTGAACCCAATTATGATAAAAAAAAATTACCCTAATAGAGCTATGGCTTAATTATTAAAAAATACTCAAAATTTTTAACTTAAAAAATACTTAAAATTTTTAACTTTCAATATATTTATCAAAAAATTTTAATATTACATAATTAATACTAATTTATCAATATTTTTTTCAAAAATTCTATGAAATTATTTTTCAATCAAAAAATAGGATTATAAATTGTAAGAATAATATTTTTAAATTTTTAAGGACAATTTGGCTCGAACTATTTAACGTTAGCTTCTCATAAGAGATAAAATACATAGCCTTTTTTTTTTTGCAAATTATATGTTTCGATTTAAATAATAAATTAAGCATATACTTTAAGAAAAATAAAACATTGCGTTTAACTCTTAGAATTGCCACAACATTCAATTTATTAATTTAAGAGTCTTGTAATTATTTTTTTAGCTATTAAAATAATTACAGAGTACTTATAAAAATAAATTGATAGATTAGCATTTGCCTGTAATTATTGAAACTCTGTGATATAATTGTTGTTAAAAACTTAAAAGCATGGTAATTTTTTCGATTATTAGGCATAAAGTTGAAGTCTAATGGTTATTTATAATTAGAAGTTTATATGTTTTTTCAAATATAATATAATCTTTCAATCTTTATAAGTTTGTCCATATACTTGATGATTAATGTCAAATAATTCCAATTTTAATTTAACATGTGTCTTGTATGACATGACATACTTAGCTATTAAATTTTTACCAATCGCCATGACACATTATATTAAACTATATAAATTTGAAATAAAATGATAAATTTAAGATATATTTAAAAAAATTATAAGTTAGGATATGTTTAATTTCACATTAATCTAACGTGTTTTTCGAAATAGAGGAGAAAATAAAGCATGTAGATTAAATTGAAAATATTCAAAAGTCAAGACTATATTAGAAGAAAGGTAAAATGAATTTTTTTTCTACCCCAAATTATAATGAAATTAATAAATACATTTCGATTTGAAAATTGTGTATAATTGATACATGACTTTTTCAACTTAAAACAAATATACTCATATCAATTTTTTCTGATAGGTTAATACAAAAACGACATGGTATTGCATCAAAATGACATCTTTTTACTCTATTTTCTTCTCTTCTATTTTTTTTTATCATAGGATATATTTGTCTTAAGTTATAAATGTCATATATCAACCATGCATAATTTCAAATTTGGATATATTTCTCAATTTCATTATAGTTTAAGATAGAAGATAACATTTTTTACAAGGAATAAATACGTAAAGTTAATTAAGGTCATAAAATTTACTTGTGGTTTGCTATCTCTCTCTCTCTCATTTTAAAACCTTTCCCTTCTCTTTGACAAAAACTTTTTATCCTAGGGTTTGCTGGATGCCGCCAGCTCCAAGCTCCCAACATAGTAGCTAGCGGTAGCCCCCATTACTCCTCCTCCTTGTTTATTTCTTCTTTTTCTTTTCTTATTTTTTTGATAGGTGTTTCCTGAAAGTGATATTCTAGTCCCCGTTTAACGGTTGACCAAACAAATTCACTGCCCCGACACGGGAGCCCAGCGTTTTATCCGGTACCCATGAGTTCTCACAGCATTCAATCCATGCAGCGTGCGGATCGAACCTGTGACTTGGAGGCATTTGGGAAGGCCTTTGACCAACCCAACTACCATCTCATGGGTTCTTTTTCTTTTCTTTTCTTGATAGTTTAGGAATTTTAGCTTAAATTTCTTTGTCTGTTTGGTGTTTTTAAGGGATCTATCCCTTATTCTTCTACTCTCTCATTGGTCTTTTAAATGGAGTGCTATTTCAACAACAAACAATTGCTAGATTGAGCCTTGCATGGAGTCAAGAAATATTAGTTTCTCCAGACCTAAAAACTAAGTTATTATTTTTTAGATCTATAAGAAACTTGTATTTTTTTTATGTTTAATTTTAGTTTTGTTGTTTGATGTGAGTATTGTTTCTTGATTTAACCTCACTTAGTTAGATGATTAGGTGTTCAGAGTAACCAAGAATACCCGTGTTTAAGTGAGGATTTTATTTTGCCGATTCTTGTTTGAGCTAATACTGTATCTTTCTCTTTGAGATGAAATGAAATTACTATGACAAAAAAATAAGGTCATATACATGCAACTTTTAAGCCTAAAGTTAAATACACTTCTATCGTGTGTTGTACAGTGCATTATTCGATGATGTGATGTACAATGCATAATTAATCATGGAAAAACATGGACAGGGGTCTTTTTTTTTTTTTTTTGGAATAATCATGATAGTGTTATATAACAAGAAAAGAAACTTTTAGCAACGAAGACATTTGAGTTTGTTTTTCATAACACAGTTTTTAGTTGCTAGGTGTTAACTTTGTCCACTCAACAATTAATAAGGAATCAAAGGAAAAATAATGAAATGAAATAATTAAATTGCTTTTTATTGAATTATATATGTGTCACATAATATTTTACTCTCTTTAAATATTATTTCAATACTTTTTACAATAAAAATAATATCAAATATTATAATAATTGATAGTTCGACCCAATAGATATTGGTCTGGTCCATAACGTCTAAACAACCTTTATCATCAAAAGTTCAACTCTTTAGATTGAAATGTCTACACGCTAAAAAGCGGTCGAATTGGAAGGAAAAATAAAAATTAAGAGAATTTAGAAAGTATAGAAGATGAATACAAAGTTTTATGGTGTTTCTTACATTAACCAATCCTACATTTCCCTTTCAATCTTCTAATTGGGTATTCCACTATCACTAACAACAATTATAAGAGAGTTTTATCAAACTAACATATAACTTAATATCTTTTTTCTTACTAACACTAAAATTTACAGAGAGTTTTTCTAAAACTAACTCTAAATACAAAATACTTCTCGATCTCACAAGATTGACAATTATCCCATGTAAAAGAAGTCAAAATTAACAATATGATTTTTTAGTTATCTTATTTCAAAGAATGATGGCATATTTATAAATAGGGGTGTGCACTGAATCAAAGTAACCGAAAACTGAACCGAAACTGAACTGAAATTAACGATTTAATTTGTATTTTTAAAATTTCAAAATATTTCAGTTCGATTCGGTTTTCACTTTTGAAAAACTGAAAAACCGAATACACCGAACTATATGTATATAATATAATTTTTTAAAAAATAATATTAAATCTCTATGTATTTATTTGATTAGAATATAAAATATACTATTATTTAGTCTAAATTTGATTCTCAAATTTTTTCTCTCTTCTTTTCCTTTTGTTTTGCTTTTATTTTTCTTAAAGTTTTTTTGAAAATAAGAGCTATTTTTATAGTTTGGTTAAACCGAAAACCGAAATGAATAAAACTGATTTTATCTATCTGATTTGGTTTGGTTTTTACTCCTTAAAAAATCAAACGGGTTTGACAAATCCACTTCCGAACCAAACGAAATTACCGAATGCACACCTTTGTTTATAACTGTACAAACCTAAAAAACGAAAAAAGGAATCCTAATAAATATGTACTGATGTACACAACTAAAATTACTTTACTGGAAGATTAAATTTTAACCTTGAGACTGTGCACTAACTTGGACTCGTAAATGCTAGTTTCTAACACTCCCCTCAAGTTGGAGCATAGATATCATTCATACTTATTTTTTAGACAATGATGAAAAACTTGAATAGCCACAGCCTTAGTAAGAATATTAGCAAATTGGTCATGGGAACGAACATGTGGAGCTTCAATGATCTTTGCTTCTAGCTTCTCTTTGATAAAATGTCTCTAAACTTCAACATGCTTTATTCAAACATGTTGTACAGGATTATTAGCAATATCACATGTTGCCTTATTATCACAATACAACTTCATTGGTTTATTCTAATCAACATTTAGTTCCTGTAAAAAAAAACTTTATCCTTAATAATTAACGTATATGGCTTTAGCCATACCTTGAAATTTAGCTTCACCACTAGATTTAGTAACCACTTCTTGTTTCTTACTTCTCCATTTTACTAAATTTCGTCCAACAAAGGTAAAATACCCCGACGTAGAATGTCTATCATTAATTGTTCCAGCCCAATCAACATTTGTATATCCTTCAACATTTAACCTTCTTCCTTTAATAAACACAATTCCCTTTCCTAGTGAAGACTTTAAGTAGCGTAAGATACGCATTACAACATTCATATGATCTTCACTCGGAGAATGCATAAATTGACTCATAATGATCAAAGCATAAGCTAGATTAAGACGAATATGTGCAAGATACATCAATCTCCTAACAAGTATATAATAACGTTCCTTATTGTTAGGAACTTGATCCGGACGTACACTGAATTTCACATTCTCTTCAATAGGAGTACTAATCGGGCCACATTCTATTATTCCAGCTTTATACAACAAATCTAAGGCATATTTTCTTTGTGAAAGAAAAATACCTCTCTTTGATCTTGACACTTCAATCTCAAAAAAACATTTCAATTGACTGAGTTCCTTCATTTCGAATTCACAAGCAAGCTAATCTTGCAATGCCTTTCTCTCTTCAGTATCGTTTCCAGTGACTTTCATATCATCAACATGCACAATAAGAATAGTGATTCTACCTTTATTGTGCTTCTGAAATAAGGTGGGATCAAAATTACTTTGCTTGTATCTGAATGCCTTCATAGAACTTGTGAAGCTTTAAAACCATGCCCTAGGAGATTGCGTCAATTTATAAAATGCTTTCTTTAGCTTGTAAACTTTCTTGTTTTCTTTAGCTTGCACATTACAACATGGAGGTAACTCCATATACACTTCTACTTAAAGGTATCCATGTAAAAAGAATTTCTTTTCTTCAAATTGTTATAAGTCCCAATCAAGATTAACTGCCAAGGATAATAAAATTCAAATAGTATTGACTTTGGATACTAGTGTGAATTTCTCCTTATAATCGATGTCGTAAGTCTGAGTATATCCCTTGGTTACAAGTCTGGCTTTGAATCGCTCAATTTCTCCACTTGCTTGATATTTGACAGTGTACACCCATCTACAACTGATATGTTCTTTCCTTCCAGCAAATCTACAATTTACCAAGTTGAATTCTTTTAGAGAGAATCCGTTTCCTCATTAATCAATTATTGCTTTCCACCTAAAGTCCTTCAAAGCTTCGTACACACTATCAGGAATAGATACAAAATATAATTGATTAACAAATGACTCATTTTCCATTGATAATCTATGTTAAGATATAAATTGACTCATGGGATATTTGGCTTTAGTATTCAAAAGGGCTTTTTAATTCAATTTTGGTTTCTCTTTAATGCTTCAATTTAGAAGAATAGAGACTAGTTCAAGATTGTCACTAGTCAATTTGAATTTGAATCCAAATGGTTCAAAGTTTTCTTATGGTAGTTCAAGTTCAAAATTGGATGACTCAAGTTCATAATTTACCTGTAACTATTTGGCCTCTGAAATATTCCAAGGGAACAATCTTATCTCCATCTAAATACTTCAGAGTCTGTAATTCTTGCTCATTCTCCCCTTGAAGTAAAGCTCAACAGTATGATAATACATAGTATTTTCATGAAATGTTACATCAAGAGTAATATACAGCTGTTGAGAAGGGGGTGGAAACCCCAACAACCTTTCTAGTTTTGCCCATTCCCAATAAAAACACACTTAAGAGCTTTAGGTTCAAGTTTATATTTCTCAATTTTATATGAAGATGAACAAAAGCAACACACCTAAATACCTGTGGTGGAAAATTTGGTTCAGGGAACTACAAACAACTTGGTGAAGGACATGCAAGAGGGTTTGAAAATTCAGGGAACTGGATGGGTTACAGTTTATTAAATAAGTAGTAGAAGTGATTGCTTCAGCCCAATAACTAATAGACATACGAGCTTCAAACAACAAAGCACGTACTACCTCAAGAAGATGATAATTCTTGCATTCTGTAACATCATTTTGTTAAGGTGAGTGAGACATGTCGTTTAATGGAACATGTCGTTTGGTGAGCAATACCATAAGAGTTCAAAAAATGTTTAAGGTCATGGTTAACAAATTCACCCTCATTATTAATTCAAAGAACCTGTATATTAGCTTGATATTGGGTAGCTACCATGCTCTAAAATTCTAAAGTAGTGAATTGACTTAAGTCTTAGATTTCATCAAGCAAATCCACGTAATA
>CANYLF010274867.1:0-12811 GCA_948193215.1 Bocquillonia castaneifolia
ACTTTGACTGGCAAGTCTTTAATGTGCTTACTAACCTCCGTATGCTTCGTTAACGAGAAAAAAAAAGTTTATTTCTTTTCCATTTTTCTTAAATGAACAAAAGAAATTTATATTGATCCTAATTTCTTTCAACTTAATCACGAATAAACAAGGATTCTGATATAAGATTTATTAAATTTTATTCCGGTGTCATTTTGGCATATTTTTTTTTATGATTTTTTCAATTTTTATTACTAAATAATAAGAAAAATAGTTTGTTGATAGAAAATCTTTTGAAAAAAAATTTAAAAGATATTTATTACAACATATATATAAAAAAATCAAATACAAAATTCATAAAAAGGTTCAAAGATATATAAATAATTTAATGTCATTTAATACTTAGATCACAAGTTTGTGTATCTAGATGATTAAAAAATGTAAAAATATCTTTATTTGATCCCGTGTTATAATTTTAGGGGCATGACTAACCCTTTATTGATATTTAAAATAAGGATTTAATACAAACATTTCTTGTGAATTTTGTAATCAATAATATATTTAATTTAAATCAATTTTATTTAAGAGGTGTCAATATCAATTATTTAAAATTTCATTCTTTTTTTAATATTTTTTTTCCCGTCATGGAAAGGTAGTTAACATGTTTTATTTACTTTTCTAAAATGATTACTCACTTGTATTTGAAATGTTTAATTACCTATTATTTGTCTAAAATTTCTTAATCAATTTAAAATAATTATCATTAAAATTTAATAAAATTAATTACTTACAAAATTTAAAATTAATTCTTCTATAAAATATTTTAAAATTTGAAAATTTTATATAAAGAAAATTATATTAATTTTTAAAAATGGACCAGTATTTAAAATTTGGAAATTAACAATGAAAATTAAAGTTTTGGGACATGAATGAAAGAATTTGGTACCCTACTAAATGAAGTCAACTAGTGAAGTATAGAAGCTTGTTCGGTAGAGGATAACATTGGTATGCTAAACACGTGAGCTTCATCTGTTCACAAAACCTCCACCGGCAAGTCTTTAACGTGCTTACTAACCACACTACATTGCCTGGTACAAACATGTGACATGTCATTTTCTCCTTATCAACTTAATCACGAATAAAAAAGGATTCTGATATAAGATTTATTAAATTTTATTGCGGATGGCTTAAGATTTTTTTGAATATGCCTTGAAAATTTTAAATGAATCCCTAGATAAATGCTCTAAATATTTAAAAGAATTGTTTCTTAAATAGAATAAATTAGAATTTATAAGAGGTTTTAAGCTTTTTTGCAAGTTCTCATTATTTTCATGAATACGAGAAGGTAAAAGGACATGAAATATTTCTAAATAGCTCTTTAATTGTCTCTTCGTTTGTTAATAGGTGAAGTGTAAACTTACCAGAATATTGCATGGTAGAATTCGCCTAATTTCTATTATTATTAAAGTACATTCTTCTCTTATACCATAACACAATCTAAAGGATTAGAATGAGACCACAATTTTTTGTGAATGTTTTTTTTATTGAATTTGGTAAAATTATATGAAATATATTTATTGATAAAAAAAGAATTAAAATTTTTTAAGAAACAACTAATTAATAATTTAAGAGTTGAAGAAAGAAATGTGGAAGAAATTTTAAACAATTCATATATATATATTTGATAAGATGATTCTTTATTCAACAGGACCATAAGACATGGTCCAAAGAAGAACATAAGGATTATAAAAGAAACGTGAAAAGTTACATCTAGGAAAATTAGCTTTCCGAAACTACATCAAAAGAAATCCTTACTAGTATAAGGAATGGCAAAAATGAAGCTATTGGTCCGTTAGTCTTAAGAGGCTGGGGTGAATTGAGTCTATTTAGAAAATTTGAAACTATTTAATTTTAAAACTAAAAATGTTGAAGCTAATAATGGAAAGAACTGTTTATCAAACTAATTTTTAAGATTTTATATATATAATGTTAAACTGAAAAATAGTTTAATGAAACTGAAAAAATTTGAAAAACGTTACTAGATTTTAAATATTATAAAATAAGAGAACATATTGAAAAACCGTAATAATAATAATAATAAAGAGCAAGAAAAGATTCAGAGATTTATAGTGGTTCGTCGTAAGACTATATCCACTACCCAAGATCAGCGATCTTTTAGGATTTTCAAACTTTACTATTCTTTTTTACAGGATCAGAGAAAACCGTTCAATACAGCCTCCAGCTAATTACAGATTTTCAATAGCTTCTGAAACTATACAAGCATTAACAAGGACTTATTAACCTTTGAAAGAAAATAAAAAATATTTAAAATCTCTCCATTAACTTATTACAAGCTCTATTATTATGATGGAGAGAGGGTAATGAAATGATTCATGCTCAAATGCATTATGCTCGACTATTCTGCTCTATTCTGCTTAACTCTGCAAAATATTCTCTCTAAATTCTCAACAATGCAGAATGCTATGTATATATAGTCCTCTTGGAAAGGATCTAGAATTCTTCTAGAAATGTTGCCCTATTTGGAAAAAATACTATAGTGTCCTTATCTAGAATGAGACAGCTATACACTAAAGAACAAAAGAATAATGCAATAGAAAATGGAAGAATAAAATTCTCCATGAAACAAGGAAACATGCCCAACAGATTCTGTCCCTTTCTTAGCTGCCAGAAATAACCGATTGATCCTATATGCTGACCGTTTTTTTACCATTGTGAGAATGCATAGAATTATAGACACGTGGATGCACAATACATTCTCTCAATCATACCTACATATATTCTAGAAAGAAAACAACAATTACATAAGCTTCAGAATATACATAGACTTGTCAACATAAGCTTCAGTGTGTCCTCTTGATTCTATAAGTTTGAGACTCAGTCTGACTCTATGTCCTTGATTTTGCTCCCGTTGTCTTATAGACTCAAACAACAATATCAAAAATACTAATATTATGTCATAGTTGATCAGCATAAAAAATTAAGGGTTGCTATCCATTAGCCAACAGAAGCCACTGCATCTAACCATCTTAGACCAAAAAAGATAAGCAAATTTACAGTGAATTAATGCATGCTCTTCCTCTCTGGGAATGAGCAAAAGGGCCAAGTGGTCTCCGAGGCACGAATAATACCATGAGCTGAGAGAAATACCTTGGTTGGGTGATGACCATTCAAAGTTTTCCAGTTGAGAAATTTAACACAAAGAAGAGCACATGAACTCCAATTGGAAGGGAAAATATTGGCAGAGGTTTCGAGTTCGAGCCTCGCCATCCCAATGAGAAAGCAAGGGACTCAAATGAATTATAACTAGATGTCAATTCTCTCATGGTGAGTTAGTTTGTGTTTAAATGGTCTGAAATACCACTGAGACAATAACTATATATATATAAAATCTCATGTAAAAATCACTTTTCTCTCAGTTCGAATAAAAGAATCCATATTAAGTGTTAAAAAAGTATCATGATCAACTCACTTTTGTACAAGTGTAAATATTTTTGGCAATGATTGGTTGGCATATTAATGAAATACCATGATGGTTTTGATGAGGAATTAAGTTTAAGCTCATACTTATCAAAAAAAAAAAAGTTTAAGCTCATCTATTATATATATATATATATATATATATATATATAATTTAGATGTGAATGGAGAAATTTTTATGGTTGCACTTGCACACTTAATGAAATATGGGTAGGTTTAAATGTGAATTGAAGAATTTTTTTTTATAGTTACATTTGCACATTAAGATGAAATATGGGTAAGTTTAGTTGTGAATTAAAAAAATTATGGTTACTATAAAGCTCACTATTGAGCTAGGAATTGATGCCATGTGGCACTCTCTTTAGATAGCATGTCCTCTAGTTATTATTAATAGAGTGATAGATGGTTGGATGTGGATCCTCATCGTGGATTACTTTGAACCCTTCTTGAGTCTAGGATACCACAATTCACGACATCTATAAAAATGAGAGCAAATGTTTTTTTTTCTTGCAATAGTATTCTTTCAAAAGCTGGTATATGGTAATGGAAAACCCAAAAAATCTCAATCATATGCATTTTGTCTTCTTTTTAACCAATTGACCAAGCTTACAAATTATTATAATAATTAACTAAATCAATTGCTAAATGATCACTACCTAGAAAAATAATTAAATGACTGCATAGTGTTTTTTTAATCATTTTCTAATTTGTCAGAAATCACAATTAGTTTATAGTAGAGAGCTAACTTTGATTTTTTAGGGCTAGATCACTAATCAAACCTTGAATATAATTACACAGTGTTCTAAATGTGGATCAATACCTGATAAATGGATAGAGTTTTATCAAGAAAAACAAAAAAAAAAAAATTAAGATTACTTTTCTTGTAAGCATATAATTGGATTGTTTTTCTCTGATTTTCAATTGGTAGGAAAAATCCTTTGTACAAGCAAGCAACTCTCTTGGGTTGAATTGAGTGGGTACATCTAATCAAATTCGATGGTAATTAATTTTAGGTTTTTAGAGAAATTATCTTTATATAAATATATTCTTAATTTATTAAAGAATGAAAGTTGAGGATAACGGTGCTCTCTCTCCCTCTCTTTATATAAATATATTCTTAATCCAAGGATTTTGAGTGCAATTGGTAGTCTTCTTAGTACTCCACTGTACTCAGATCAATGTACTCAGCAACGATCTAAGCTTGCCTATGCGAGTCTGCTTGTGGGTATGAATATTAGGAGTTCATTCCCTTATCAAGTAATGTTGGAGACTGAATTAGGGGAGCAATTCTTTCAAAGAGTTAAATACGAGTGGAAGCCTCAGTATTGTGAAAATTGTAGAGGATTTGTGTAATAACTGTAATTTTCAAATTTATTTATATTTTAATAATGGTCTATTTTCTTATTAAAAACAAGAATTTATAACTTAATTTGAATATTTACAATGTACTATGAAAAAATTAAAATCTTTTAATCAGTAATTTCATTTTAATCTTCTAATGTTTTCCATTAGTTTCTACTTCTTTCTATTATTACTATTATTTTTATTTAACTGTCTAGTTATTTATTTAACTTATCTAAAATAGGTAAATATTATTTTGGGTAGTTTTATATATATTTATATATATATGTAATATCCGTAATTTTCTCGGTTTAACTAATTTCTAATATGGGAATTAATTAATATAGTTTTATTATTCAAAAATTTAAAATGGAGGTTATTGATGTCCATTTAAGCTAAACTTTTGTTTGAATGTATAAAATGTATACCCAAGCTTGTGGTAAAAATTTGGGATAAAACCGAGTTAAGGAAAATTTTTAATTAGAGAAAAGGACCTATTTGCAAAGCCTAAAAACTTGGTTTATATGTGTATATTTGCTGATGGACCCAATTGACAGAATAACTTGAAAAGTAATTACCTAAACAATACCAAAACCTCTAAAATATACAATGTAGATACCCAAAACTTCTACCGTTCGTTCTCGACGCTCTGACCACCTTTTCCATCGATTCAAGAGCCTAAAACGTAAAGCTCAATGAGACCTAGCTGCACATACCAACCTTGAAACCTGTCGTTGCCGGTGTAGAGAGAAATCGTTGTTCGAAGTTACGATTTTTGAGCTCGCCGTGGGTTTTGGTGTTCCGACCAATATTAATCCAAACGGAGGTTACCACATTATAGATCAGCCTAAATAGAGTGGATTTGACACCACCCGTGATCTCAACAACCATCAGATGATGGTGAACGGAGGAGGAGGAGATCCTCGGCTCCAGCGAGGAGAAAAGGCCCGATCTGCACAATCTGCAATGGCTGGAGGCGCGTGGATGGCTTGGGAGGCTTTCTTAGTGAGTTTTGAAGCTTTCTGGGTGGTCCGAGGTGGCTGGTTGGTTTTTCGACCACCACAGACGGCGGGAGGAGGATCTCACGCACCGCCGTCTGTGGTGGCAGTGGGTCCCACCTCTGACAAGCACAAAAATAATTTTTAAAAATCTAGAAAAATATTTTGAGTAACTTTCATAACTGCATGTATGTCTAAATCTTTACGATTTTTGAATTAAAAATCCTGGAAACATAATGATGGTTTGTGGAAATCCTCAATTTACGTGTTACACATCTAATTTAACTGTTTGGATGTTTTATATGTTAAAAGCATGTTATATAAGTTATCATTATATCAAATTGAGATTAAATTGCTTTAATTTAATAATTAGATTAATTAAATTGAATATTAGGACCATTAGACCATGTAACCGAGCAATTGATTTCCGGAATGTTACAGACTGTTTGGGACTATAATCAAGTATAATTGATAGATATAAATAGTTTGATAAGTTGGATAATGTATAAATATGGATAATGTGGTTTTGATGCTATAATTGGTATGTTGGTAAGTCCGGGTATACTGGTAGGCCCGGTAGTTAGTTGGTGATTATAGAAGTGTTTATATGCATAATGGGCTTCACTTCGGTGGAGAGATGTCCATTTTACAGGGGAGGTTCTGTCGAATTTTTGGTAGAATTTTCATGTAAAATGTGATATCGAGTTAAATGGATTAAGTAATATAATACGTTTATAGTTATAGGCTGATGATCTATGTTTCAATTTCTATATAGTAATCTAGTAGTAATTAGGGATTAGGTTATATTCTTTATCTAAATTATATTCTTTTATTTTGTAGAGAGTAGTCGAGCTAGAGATAAAGGCGCTAGTTCTGAAGTGTAGGAAGGCGCTCGTTCTTGCCGTGAGTTAATAGCATATTTATGATTTGCACGTAGTGTTGCATTCATATCATTTCATTATCATTATTATCATAATAATTCATATAAATAGGTGATTTATTATTATTAGCATATATTGATGTGAATTCAGTACTTAGCAAAGGTATTGGACGCCAATTTTGAAGTAGGATACATTCAAACACAAGCAAACCAAGGCAAACTAATCAAATGTGATAAGATCTCTACCTAAAAAGATAGCACCCTTACTAATATGCTGATTTCGTCTAAAAACCCCAATGATCAACTTGAATGTTTGCAATTAAATTGATGGAACTAGCACCCTTAGCTATATGGAACTAAGATCTCTAGTTATAAAAAAGATTAATGCTTAAACAACCTAAAACTAACAAGTTAATAAATTGTTTAAGGTAGAATTTGAATAAACTAACACATAATTTAATTCAAGAAATCAATAAGGAACACCTTAAAGATAATAGGCAAAGCCTAGGGTTTTTGCCTAAAGCAACAAAAATTTTTATTAATTGAACTTGTTAATTTCGTCCAGCCCTTATGGCTCTTTATATAGAACTTAAACAAAGTAATTCTAATCCTAAACAAGAAGGAAAATTTGGCCAAACAAGCTTGGCTTACAAGAAAAGCAAATAAAGATAGAAATCCTAATCCTAGTTGGAAAACTAAAACTAGCAGATTACAACTCTAATATTGCGACATAATTCCAACCCTCTTAGAGACCTTAAATTAAAAACCTTAAAACATATGAATTGTATATCTTGAAGTCCTCTTTCCGTGGGATTTTTAATCACCTTAATCGGAGTTATGTAGCAAAAGTTATGGCCCGAATAAGCTGCTGTATTCAGTAAATCTGATTTTAACTTCCCAATTGGATTTGGAATTATGGATAAATACCCAACCTTTTTAGGGTTTCGACCCTTGACCATTGACTTGGTCTTGGGTTGACCTTCCTTGACCTTTGACCTTTGACCATTAGGTTGACTTTGACTTTGACTTTGACTTTGACTTGTTGACTTTCTTGACTTTGTAGAATTAAGCTTGTTTTCGTCTTCAAATCATTGTCATCACCACTCAGACATGCTCCATAGTCATTGGTCCATTCCTTGCTTCCTTGGATCATATCATTATGGATGATATATTATGTTGGATGGTTATAGCCCAGTGAGGCTCCAGCTAGTAAGCTGGTTATGTTATGATTGTAGACAATTATTATGGACAATATATATATATGTTGGATATTGGAAGCTTTATATTTCTTTTGTGAATCCAAAATATGTAACTTTGGTATATTATGTTGAGATGTGATATTTAACATGTGTTAGGCTAGCCACGGGTTCCGGTAGCATATAGCTTTCCCTTTCCCTAATGCCGGCCACGTAACCCGAGTTTGGGTTATGACAATTTGGGCATTCAACTCAGCAATGTAAGCCTAAAGAAGAAACTAAGGTGTGGGTCTTAAAGTCAAATGTAGAGGTACAAGCTGGTGCTGGTTCTTCTGTTCCTAAAGATAGTCCTGTTCAGTAAGAGAAGAAGGAAGATAGCCCTGTTCAGGAGATGAAAGCAACTAAAATTGATTCTTTTCAACAAGTTAGGAAGTCAAAGAAGAAGGGCAAACATAAGGTATCAACATTTGAGATTAGACCTCCTCTTAATGAATCTGTTCATAATACTGTTGAAAATAATAGCTTTGATGTTTTGAGTGATATGGATGATGATGCTGCTACTCCATCTCAGAGGTTGATAACCCCTCTGGAGAGAGGAAGATGATAGTTTCTTGGAATGTGAGAGGGCTTCATAGTCCTCAAAAACAAGCGGAAGTTAAACATTTTCTTGCCCATAATAAAATTATTTTAGCTGGTTTATTAGAAACTAAGATTAAAAAAGATGTTGTTGATAATGTTTGGAAATTTTAAAGTTATATGATTAGTATTTCTTTGTTAATCATGATAGTGCTGAACTTGGGAGAATATGGGTAATGTATGATAAAAGAAAAGTGAATTTGCAGATTATTTCAAAGTCTAGGCAAGTCCTGCACTATTTGGTGACTGTGGAAAATAAATCTTTTCATTGGTCTATTGTTTATGGTGATAATGACTTGGAAAATAGAAAGAGTCTTTGGAGTTCTTTAGTAAGTTTTAGCAGTAATAAAGACATTCCCTGGCTGGTTATGGGTGATTTTAATGCAATTATATCAAATAGGAGAAAAGGGGAGGGAATGAAATTTCTGATGACCATAGAGCTGAGTTGAATGATTGTATTCAACAATCTAATCTTATGGAGTTGCGTAGTGTAGGTTGTTAGTTTACTTGGACTAATCATCAAGATGGTCCTAATAGAATATGGAGACGCTTGGATAGGGCTCTGGTTAATACTTATTTGCTGAATGAATATGAAAATTCTGTTGCTAACATGCTACCTGCAAGTCTCTCAGATCATTCACCTGTTATGATATCTTACAGTAATGTAATCAGGAAAGGCCCTTAAACTTTCAAATTCTTCAACTTCTAGAGCCTTCACAACCAGTTTTTGAATATAGTCAAAGAAAAGTGGGACAAGGCAGACAGTGGTGATGTTTGTTACTGTATTTTACAAAAGATGATAAGGCTAAAAGCAAGATTTAGAATTTTCAATAAAACAGAAGTATCTGACATTTCTGGAAGAGTTCAAAAACAAAGGGAGGGCATTGAGAAGTTGTAATTGAATCTGCAAAATGATCCTATGAATCAGTTACTACTAGACGAAGAAAGAGCTATGGTGGGACATCTACAGAATTTATTAAAAATGGAAGAGTTGTACTATCATCAAAAGGCTAGTGTCACTTGGCTCAAATTAAGTGATGCAAACACCAAGTTCTTCTACAACACTATGAAACAAAGAAGAATGATTAATTCTGTACCAAGATTAATCACACAAGATAGGCAAGTGCTAACTGAACCTTCTGCAATTCATCTAGCTTTCACTCAGTTTTAAAAATCTCTCTTTGGAGTTGATTTACCACACAGAAAACATATCAATGGAGAGGTACTGAATTGGGGAACTAAAGCAAATGCTATTGATGCATCTGCTCTAACAGTTACAGTTAAGGAAGTAGAAATTCAAGAAGCTGTCTTTGGGATAGGCTCAGACAAATCTTTAGGTCCTGATGGTTTTTCTATTAAATTCTACAAAGCTGCTTGGATTATCGTCAAAAGTGACGTAATCAAGACTGTTCAACAGGCATTTTCTACGGGTAGAATTTTTAGACAGATTAATTACACAGCTCTAACAGTGGTCCCCAAGTCCATTAATGCAAAGAATATTTCAGACTTTAGACCAATAGCTTGCTGTAATGTGATATACAAGTGCATAACTAAGGTGATAACAAGCAGATTGAGTCCTTCAATAAAGAAGTTTATCTCTTTAAATTAATCAGGTTTTATACCTGGAAGGCTGATAGGGGACAACATTATGCTTGCTCAAGAGATAGTTCATAACTATCACAAGATCAAAGGGCCTGCCAGATGCACACTAAAAATTGATCTTCGCAAGGAATACGATACCATATCCTGGGATTTTATGGAGGAGATGCTTATAGGTTTAAAATTCCCAGAGGTTTTCATAAGATTAGTGATGGACTATGTGAGAACAACAAGGTTTTCACTCAACTGGAAGGGTAATTTGGGAGAAAATTTTCCAGGAAAGCAAGGTCTCAGACAAGAAGATTAATATGTATGGAGTACTTATCGAGATTATTATCATGTAGCATCCAGAGTTCATTTGCCTTCTATCCAGGCTGCAAGAAATTGAAGCTTAATCATCTAATGTTTGTAGATGACCTGTTAATCTTTTGTTCAAGGGAGCTTCATTCAATCCAACAAATCAAAGCAATTCTTGAGCACTTTAAAGAGGTTTCAGGACTGTGAGTCAACCAGCAGAAGAGCTTTATTTTTATATCAAGGATCTCATCTGATTTAAAATTGAAGATTATCATTGAATTACAGTTTTAAGAGGGTACATTAACCTTAAGATATCTGGGGCTACCATTAATAACCTCAAGACTATCTAAAGGTGATTGCCAACCAATCCTTGACAAGGTAACTAAGAAACTGAATAGCTGGACTACATGACACTTGTCTTATACAGGATGTTTACAACTAATAAAATCAGTGCTGCTATCAATACATGTCTATTGGGCTACAATTCTATTACTTCCTACTAGTGTTACTAAAAACATAGAAAGGATCTGTCGATCCTTTCTTTGGAATGGAGAAGAATTTATAAAAGCTAGAAGTCTAGTAGCTTGGTCTGAAGTCTGTTCTGATAAAGTAGTAGGTGGTTTGAGTATAAGGAATCTGTCCTTATGGAATATCACAGCAATAGCAAAGAGCATTTGGAGAATTCTGCAATTTGCTGAATCTCTATAGGTCATTTGGATTCATACCTACAAGTTAAAGCAACAAAGTTTTTGGAGCCTGCCAATGCCTCAAAGCTACAGTTGGGTGTGGAGGAATATTCTCAAAGTCAGGTATCAGTTAAAACATCTCTTCAATTATAAGAAGGGCAATGGAAAATCATCTTCTTTTTGGTTTGATCCATGGTTGGATAGAACTTCTTTGATTGATAAATATCCTGAAATTAGAATATTAGGTAGTAGTATCTCTGTGAATGCTGAAGTTTGTGATATGGTTAAAAATGGTATCTGGGATTTGCCTTTCCCAATAACTAGTGTTCTAGCTACAGCTTGGGATGATATTCAACAGCATTCAATTTCAGTCGAGGAACTGACTCAATTGTGTGGATGACTATAAATACTTTTTCAAATAATGGAGCTTGGAAAGATTTTTAAGATACTAGTGTTAGAGTTAACTGGCATAATATTGTGTGGTTCTCTAGGTACATTCCTAGACATAGTTTCATACTTTCGCTAGTAATGAAAAGGAAGCTAAGAACTAAGAAGCAGCTGTTTAAATGGGGATATGTCCCAGATAAAAATTGTCCAATGTGTTGTGCAGCAGAAGAAGATCTGAACCATTACATTTGGTTTTGTGCCATTAGTTCCACAGTGTGGAAGGCCATTTTTGCAGCAACAGAAGCTAATACTAGAGCAGGTACATGGCAAAGAGCTGTAAGTTGGCATTGTAGAAAAGCTATAGGAAGAAGTCAGATTGCAGCAGTCAGAAGAGTGTTATTTACAGCAGCAGTATATCATATTTGGAAGGAGAGAAATGCTTGTTTGTTCTCTCAGCAAGTCCCCTCATCTAAAAGAATTCTGTCTAGAATTAAATATGATATCTACTGTAAATATCACGATAAGCAGGACCTAAGATTGTTTAAGCAAATTTTTGAAAAGTTACAGCAGTTTATGTAAGCTGTATGCTCTATTTTCTGTTTGGTGCACTAGGGATGCCTAGTAGTTTTTGTAACTATTTCTTTTATTTAGTAATATAATTCCTTTTTTGGTGTTTTCTACCAAAAAAAAAAATGAAAGTTGAGGTGGAAAATTATATATCTTATGAGGGATGGAAAATTAATTGTATATATACTTTAAAAATTATGTTCATGTATTTGTAATATACTTGGCTTGTAACATCCTCATACATTATTACATGCATTAGTGATTAATTAGTGTCATTAGTGTGGTTAATTTTTATTAATTTTGTATCATTAAGCATTTTTGTGTGTAGGAGGGGTATAAGTGTTGAAAATATTAGTTAGGAGGAGGTTTGAGGATTAGATTAATAGTTTGGGGTTAATTGGATATTTTTCCTAATTTGGTTAAAAAGTCAAAAGCTACTTTTAAATATCCTATTAGAAATTTCCAAGTATATTCATTAATTAAGTAATAATAATAATAATAATTAATAGGAGATAGTGGAGAATCTCTACATCTTCTTTTCCACCACCATCTTCTATCTTCATTCCACCATTTTCTCTACTACCACAATCACCATTGAAGAGCCTCAAGTGTAGTTGAAGAGTATAGTGAGTTTAGAGGAGTTTTTCTTATCTAGAAGTTTAATTGGAAGACTAGAAGCATAATTGAGTAAGTTTATTTCCTTCTAGTGGTAGCTTATATGTTAGGGTTTTGTAGATTTTGGGGTTT
>CANYLF010274950.1:0-10511 GCA_948193215.1 Bocquillonia castaneifolia
CACAGTCGGTTTTTAATACATTTTAGATTATTTATGATATTGATATTTGCACATTATTTATTTATTTCTTACCTGGAATAGGATGGCAAAAATATACATACACCCTTACAGAAAGGAAATGCTAAATGATTTTCTACCAATTTTTATTCTAATATTTACCGAGTTTTATTTACTAAGAATCTAGTTAATTACTTTAATATATTATTCTACGTGAACATCAGGAAAATAAATAAAGTTAGAAAATCTTATTGATCGAATGATCAACCCGAAGAGGACCAATTAGTTGACCTCGAAGCTTCAAATAGTCGATCCGTTGCATAACTTTCTCCCTTTTTTGGCCTTCCATCGTGATGATTCGATCGGACCATCAATGGTTCAGTCGAACCCCCACTTGGGCCAGGCCCAAAAATAACACCAAACTTGATCATTCGTGGGCCAATTTGATGGACCGGTCGAATCATTGATGATTCGGCCAGTTTTGTAACATGGGAGCAGAAGTTTCTAATTTTTGTCTTCACCTGTTTTTATGAAAAATTACACTTAATGGGAGGTACAAAGAAGCAAATATGGATCTAAAAAAGCTATTAGATGCTTGAAATATCTAAAGAACTTGGTTTTTATAGTGATCTAAGCCTCTAAATCAAAACATCCTCGTGATCTGCAACTTGAGTTACAGATCACTAAGCTTCAATCCGTTTGTTTCAATAGCTTCTCCATATCACCAGGAACTCATACATGCAACTTGAAAATTAAACAGAGTTAGTTCATGAAATATGGAAGAGTACAGTGACCTAAAAAGAAATGAACAAAATATAAAATAGCTTATTCTGATGTATGGATGCTCCGTGAATGGTAGGTTGCCCTCAGAGTTACTGAGTGTTATTGCTCTTGGGTAGAAACAAGCTTTTGGATTGATGGAGTTTCCTCATTTGGAAACTCAAAGAAAACAACTTTTGAAAACCTCTGGAAAAGTGTTTTGATAACTTGCAGAAAAAAAACCATTTATTTTCTCTTCTTCAGTTGTCTCCCCTTCTCCCCTCTGTTCTCTGTATAACCCTCTATAGTGTAAAAACTTAGGATATTTTTAGGAGAAAAATGAATCTTTCTTAGCAAGTTGCTCAACTTGCTATGGTTGTAGGCCGGTGTAGTCTGACACCCTATAGAAACATGCGTTTTGTCTCAAAACATGTCTTGTCAAAGCAAAGGACCGGTCGAACCTTTGATGATCAACCGGTCGAATGATCATCAAAGGTTCAGTCGAACCTTCTTTCATTAAAAATGGGATTTGTCCAATTTGGGTCCGTCCAAAGGTTGACCAAATCTTCAATGGGCTAGAAAACACATTTTGAAATCATTTTCAATCCTTTAGCTCATTTCTACGAGAAAATGGGATAACATAGTGGTCCAATCCTGCATCCAAAAATTAGGTGTCTACAATCACCTTTGAAAACATAAGAACCATGAAGAACTTAGATTGACATTTGTATGATGCAAAAACAAGGGAATTGTACGATTTATATTCTAAATTAACTCAAATTCCCTTAATATTGTAAGTTAACAATAATTAACAAATAAATGCTAAAAACACTCAAATGTGTAATGAATTGAATTAGAAACCACTAAATCGTATAGAATGAATTGAAAGGTAACGTCATCTTGAGTTCTTTCATCTCTTATTTTTTAAGTGCACACAAAATTGCATTATTAACCCAAATATGACATTACATTGCGTTTATGTATTTAGTTCAATCTCCCAAAATCGATACTCTTTAAATTAATAACCTCTATTATTTAATGAAAAATCAATCCACCGACTCCGCGGAGTGTGCATAATTTAATAATTCTACTATCTATTATTTAATATGAAATATTATATACATACATGTAATTATTAATTTTTAAAATCACCATTCCTTATATAAAAATTTATGTACATTGCTTATTTTTATAGCTATTTATATGGCCTAATAGTCTAGTATAACCCAAACTTTGACCAATTTTTCAAATGCACAACTCTAAATCGTATCAATTAGTATCTTATACTTTGCGTTCAATGTCAAATATAGCCAGACATGTGTTTCATCTGACATAGCATGCTTAAGTGTCATTCTCTCTCCTATTTGGCAATATACGTCAAATTGATTTGAAGCCAACTATATCCCGAACTTTCATATTATTTTCAAATATATCCCAAACTTCACGTTTAGTTTCAAATCTAGCAAACTTTATCTGTCGTGTCTTGCAAACTAGGAGAGAGAATAAAAGGTAAGGATGACATGCCAGATGAAACATACGCTTAGCTATATTTGACAGTCAATGCAAAGTACAAGATACTAATTAACACGATTTAAAGTTGGGACTATATTTGAAAAATTGGTCAAAGTTCAGGCTATATTGGGCTATTAGGCCACTTGATTTTTACATTAAAAAATGTTATTAGTATTTGTAATTAACATTTACTTTATATTAAAAACTTTTTATTTAAATTTAATAATATAATTGATATTGTATTTAGAATTATATATGATTATAATTTAAAATATTATTTAAAATCAATTGTGTAATTAAAATAAAGATATCTAATAAATAATATTTAGTTGTATTTATTTTTTGCTTAGTAGATTTATAGAACGAATTAATAAAATTTTTTTAAATAAAAATATTGATAAGAAATTTATATTAAAATTCATCTCATAAATACATATGTTGGTAGAATTTAAATTAAATAATTGTCAAATATTTATACTCAGTCATGTCCCTTTTAGATATAAGTACATCATCTAAAAAAACTTTAAGGACTATGTTGTAATCATATCATTTCAATGCAAATGTAAAAGTGCATTTGTCTTGTTGCCTAGATCGTATAAAATGTGATTCCCATGACAAGAATAAGTCTTCTCCTTTAAAATTGTTTTTCTTTTAAATAAGGGCAATTTTGTCCACTATTTATTAATTTATTGTTAAATAACCATTCTCTTACATGCATAAAAGACTCTATTGTCCATATGTAGATTTCCACAATGTGGTCATTTAGCGGTACCCTAAATAAAATATAAGTTGATATAAAAATAAGAAAAATAAAGTAGACACATCTAAAAATATTAAATGGTAAAATCCAATTTTTCAACCAAGGAGATAAATCGCTAATAAATTTGTATCCAACGCTGAAAGACTCATCTACAAACCATCACCTTTTTCAAATAAAAAACCGACGCAGCGAACCACATAAAGAAAAGGAAAAATCCCACAATGTGATACATTGAGAAGCAACAGTTACACATGGAAGTCTCCATCAAGGGCCATGCCTGTTGCAGGCTAGTGCAACGAAAGCTTTTCCTCCTGCAAATTCTAGAATAATAGCAATTGTAAACTAACAACTCCTTGCTCAATCTTTTAAAAAGATCAGCAATGGCAAGAGCATCAGAGGGCAACTGACTTTCTAATATTCCTGCATCACATAGCAAATTTGCGTCATCCCAAGTCCTAATCAAGCTTCCCATGAAGGAAATATAATCGGTTATGTAAGCATTTGACTTCTCACAGCATTGCTCGAACGCCATGAAGTTTCTGAAGAGTGATTCGGTTTCAGGTCGAATTTTCAATCCTGGGATCTCCATCAAGCCATTAGGGTTTAACTTAATGTCTAGCAAGCTCTTGGCCTTGACAGCTTTCGTGAACTTAATTGCAGCCTTGATTTTCAGATCAGTTGCACTGTAAACAAGTACCTCAGGATCAATGCTGTCAAATATCACACCTTTTTCGATCCATGACGGAGCATAACTATGGCGTAGAAGGTCAAGTAAATGTTTAATATCGACACCCTTTTCTTGAGGAACCATTTTATGCCCTGGAACTACGTCTCTGAAAAAATTAAGTGCCAGTTCTATTAGAGAAGGCCCTCCATTGAAAACTGTACTTATGTTGAACAAGCATTGCAGAACTAAAAAAGGCAGCTGATTTTCAAACAATATCATGTCTCTTTTAATTCGATTTATCAATCCAATTCTCTTAAATATAGGATCATCTTGTGAGATTGGCTTCTCCTTCATGAACCTGAGAAACAATTCAATTATAAAGCAACCATCATACAACATCATTTTCTTGAATCTCTTGCTACTAATAAGGTCAATTACTTCTTCCCCATAACATCTACGAGCTTTCTCTTCGAGGCCTTCAAGTGCTTTAATATAGTCTTCAATAAACAAGTTTGGAGTCTGTTGAAGGAACGATTTTGTATATTGTTGTTTGTACTTCTCCATTGCTGTTAGGTCCCTTCTATTGTGATGAAGAGGACCGATTGATATTGTCATTGGTATGTATGCCACCTTATGTTGTTCCCTTGGTCCTTTTCTCACTCTACCAATGCAATACTCTCTGCTTGATGAAGGTACTTCACGTAGTTGTGATCTAATTTCATCGGCTAATTGCTGGATTTCACTATCCTTCATACTTTTTAAACAGTTGAAATTTCAAATTGTTAAACTTTCAGCACAGATGTACCTTAATTCGGATATAGGTAGGTATTACCCTGCGAGAAGAAAACATATTATGCCAGCTTTTAAAAGTTGATTAATTAAAAGAAATGGAATATAGAAATAAATAAATTTCAGTCTTACAATATGGAATGACCTAATTGTTGCCCTATATATTATAATTAATTAAAAAATAAAAAAGAAAGAAAACTAACCTTGATTAGAAATGAAAGTTGAATTACCTCTGTGTTATCTGGATTATATATATGTATATATGTAGCAATAACAAACTATAACGGATCGAAATGGATATATATATTGTTGAGAAGATGATCAAGGGTATGCAAAGTAGGGGATGTTTATGTTGTTTTGCTTAATTGATAAGAGATTGGTTGCTGATTACAGAAGTTATTAAAACGTTTATTTAGATTTACACACAAAAACAAAACTTTGACCTTAATCCTTTTCCTCATATTTCAAATTTTAGAAGTCTCTTTGTAATTGCTCTTTACATTTTCGAACCTTCCCTCAAAAAAAAAAAAAAAAAAATACTTTTCGAACCACTCATATAAGTCCAACAATTACAATTGATACGTGCAAATAACACACTTCGTTTTAAAAAAGGCGTTTATAGTCGTAGATTAAAGATGCTAGGAACTTTCATAAATTTAGCTTACTTGCAAATGACCAAGGAAAAAAAAATCTACCATTTTTTGGGCGGAAAGTCTAGTAACTTTAGTTTACTTTATTTGAAACATGGTTTCCAAGAATTTTCCTGTTACCTTTCTTCCAAAAGATTAGAAATAAAATTGGAGAAATGATCAAAATGGTCCTTGAACTTATAATACAGAGGTCAAATGAGAACAATTTATGATTTTCAATTCAATTAGACCCACAAGTTTTAACTTCAAATAACAATAAAATGTCACTTACTTTTTTAAAAATTCATAAAATTTCATTTTAATAAATGTTTACCTATTTTTTTATTTTTGAATTAAAAAATTTTGATTATATTTTAAACTTATGACGTATATAAAAGTGGAAAGAGGGGGTTAGTAGGTAAATAGACTCCCTTGCTCTTCTCTTAATAGCTTATTAAAAGGTATATAAATTGGATAGACTTGAAATTTACTAATTTTTAATTGAATTATTAATAATTAAATTTGTTAAAAACCTAATGTATTTAGGATTCTATGTAAATAAAAAGTAATTAAATAACAAAATATTTAACCAATTACAATCAAAACATAAAATATTTATTCATTCTTAACTAATTTGGGTTCTATTAAATTAAATAATAATTGTCAATATCCCAAATTGGGATGTCCCAATAAAGGTGTTTATGTAATTTAAAAGTAAAAAAATAAGGTGTCTTGAATTGAGGAGTAATTAAAGTGTATTGAAAAACTAAACCATATTAAATTATAAGACATAAATATCCCTACTGGGACATCCCAAATTGGGACATTAAACAATTTCCTAAATTAAAATACTTGATTTGAATGAGATTTTTCAACCATGAAATTGTTTTTCTAGTAACAACAGATTGGTCGTTTTAATTTCCTCAAGGCATGGCTTTTGCTGTTTGGAAGTCCGAATTGTACATGTTTGGCGGTAAATACACGAAGAATAAGAATAGGAATTGGGAGTCTGATATGTACATTCATTATTTTTCGCTTGATGATCCATGGGGGAAGAAGCAATCTCTCGAGATGAGCACATGAAATTCCTGATAAAGGGACCATAGATGAAGACTGGAAAGGTCGCTCCTATTGCTGTTGTGGCATAGATGGTGTCATTTGTGTCCTTTCTACAATGTTATATTATCCAATGAGCAATTCCTCACAATTTCCAAATTTTGAAGTTTTTAATCCAGCAGACAGCTCCTGGTATGAGCTTCCTGAGCTGTTCGAGTATTCTAAAAGATGTAGATTCGATGATGTCTACAGATCTGTGGAATCCTATTCTGTTCAAAATTCACGCCTGTTTATTTCATCTAATAAATATGGCATCTATGTGATTGATGTCAAGCAACCCACCAAGCAAATATGGGATCAGTACCTTGATATGTCTTTAGGTGTTCACCAATTCCCCTTTGCTTATGACGCCAAGGCTGAAAATGGATTTGATAATCCTGTTCCATTTTTATTTGGTGAAGAAGATGAACTGAGTTCCATGTCAATGTCTGGATATGCAGCTGTATCTGTTTTAGGAGAAGGTAAACTTTGGTACCTTGGCGTGAATCAATTGCTAAAACATAAATAATACACCAATCGTCGTCTATGTTAGTTAATTTTTATTAGAAATTAAGTTGGTATCTTAGCGTGAAATAAAAATAAAAATTTAAGTACTAAAATGATATGAATTAAAGTTTGGGTTTCAAATTAAAATATTAGATAAAGTTTAGATATCATTTGGGCTTAAAACCCTATGTATGTCAATGATAACCAACTTTGAAAGGTCAAAATTAGAATGATCCAGCTCCTACCTACCACGGAATTTGTTAGATCGTAATATAATTAAGAACCTTTAGCTCTTGAAGTGATCCTAAATTCCTAACCATGAAGGAAAGGCATCGTTGAATTGGCTGTTTCCAAGAATTAGAAACTCTAGCTTTCTACAATTAGATAATGATCTTGGGACGACACCCTCCATCCAGACTAAGCATCCTTAAGGTTTTAAGTCCAAACGGTACCTTAAATTTATCCTATATTTCATTTTGGTACCCGAACTTTAATTCATATCATTTTGGTACCTGAACTTTTATTTTTATTTCAAGTTAAGGTGCCAAATAAATTTCTGATGAAAATTAGTTAACATGGCAATCAGCAATTGGTATATTATCCATATAGGGCATATTCTTACTCCTCTATACCTTCAATATATTGATTTTAACTTCAAAATCCTCTTTAATAGTAGTTTTAGTACTTCCGAATTTTTCAAGGCGGATATACTCTAAATCTCTTAAGATATGTGTCAACTATAAATTTTACATTACCATGCCTAAATTAATGCTCCATAACACAAGTATATGAAATATTTACCAATTGTTGATTGTTATGTTAGTCAATTTTCATTAGAAATTGAATTGGTACCTTGGTCTGTAATAAAAATAAAAGTTTAGGTACCAAAATGATACGAATTAAAGTTTAGATATCAAAATAAAATATATGGTGAAGTTCAGGTACCATTTAGGCTTAAAACCCGCATCCTTAAGTTGCAACTTTGCGTGTGATAATTTGGAATTTTTCAATGAAATTTGTTGCCTGCTAAAATTGGCAAAACAAGGAGGAAGCATAGCTGTAAAGTTGTTGTAAGACAAATCAAGGAATCTAAGAGCATTCAAATTGCAAATGATAGGATGTTTGATGTGTATTGTTCAATCGAAGGCGGTGGTATATGTATATGGGAAGTGCTCCTTGCAACATGTTACTACTTATATCTATAATCTTCACTTAATTGACTCCACAAAAATAGCTAGAGGTGAGAAAGATTAACAATCTGCAAAGTATTTTTACTTACATTCCATATCCATTTGGGTATTTGGCCATCTATAAAATTGTTGGCAAGTCTAGCCACTCCAACTCATCTTGGTCATGCAAAAAGTTAATTTGAAGCGGATTGCTGACATTAAATTCAGGCAAGTGATTTTGAGATTTAAATTGCCTATTGCTTTAAGAGTTTGGAGGTGAGTCAATTGAAAAATTCCAACAGGTAATTCACCGTATATATAGTTGGCACTTGGCAGTGAACTCAGACGGAGTAACTTCAAAGAAGATACATTTGTAGATGAGAACTTCCAGGTTGGTTAAATTTGCTACTAGTCTATCAAAATCAGGATTCTCGAGCACAAATTGATCATTTTCTGACGGGTCAAGGGCAGAGAACTTTGAAAGGTAAGCGGCAGAGAGATTGAGAGAGGTTAGCTTTGAAAGATGACTAAATCAGATGGAATTAATTATTGAAAGCAAAGTTAAGACTACGGAGGTGATCGAGTAAATGGAAGAGAGAACTAGTGACAACTCACGCAAATGTACGGAATAGTTGTAGTAATAAATTCAGAGTATGAGATCGATTCATAAGGATAAATCGTATAAAAATCAATTTTTTGATTAAAAACACAATGTGTAAGAAAATTAAAACGAATATCCTTAATTTGATTTTTATAATAATTGAAAACTAATTAATAAATTAAACTAAATTCAACAAATAACTTAAAACAAGAAAATAAATTAAAACTAGAACAATTTAATTCGGTAAATAAACTCGATGAACTCTAGAGCTCAGGATTTCATCTAGACGGGTAATTCAATTACTAAATCAAAAATTCATTTAAGCAAGATTTTTCGAAAATATTTTAATCATTTCTAAAGGTAGAAAAACGTATTTAATTGAACCAGCTATGCTGCTCTTTCGATGCACACCGATTAAAAACAACTAAACCCGGCCATTAAGTAAAATCTTTAAATCAAGTTTAGGTTAAATGCCATTTCTGTATTAACGTCTAAACAAGTTTAAATCCCAAATCTGGTTTATTTCAACCCATTCATTGACAATAAATCTAACAAATATAATTCTAGATGGCTAATCAAGAAATATATTAATAAAGCTCTTGGAAATTAATTTAAATGAATAAAACAAGAAAAACTATAATTAAATAGTTAATCAAAACATTAAAAATTAAATTACCCCCTACTAGACTATATCCTTCACTCTAGTAGGAAAATTAGTTATTAAACATAATTTAAGTCATTAAACAAATAATTAAAACCAACAAATAAACAATAAACATGATGAAAATAATATAAATAAATTAAAGTATAATCAACTTAATCTCAATTGTTGAATACAAGCTTCAATTCTTCACAAATTATGGAGAAATCACCTTGAATCAAATTAAAGCCAAGACATTCTAAGCAAACCAAAATTGAATTCTAGAGAAAAATAAAATAAAAATATGCCAAAAGGTGGCTAACAACTAATAACAAGTGTATATATAGTGCTATATTTTTAAAACCCTAAAAATACCCTAAACCCCTTCAAAAATCAGACTAAACCATCAAAAATCAGGTTAAAAATTGGTTTTTAGCATTTGAACCGAACCTCAGTTCGGTCCGATTCATTTGGTTCGGATTGGTGGGCTACTCTGGGAGATTATGCCTGGCTGGTCCGGACCTCGGTTCGGTTTCAAGTCCGGTTCAATTATGGTCACTTGATGGCTAGTTTGTTCATGGGTCCGTACCTGCTATAGTAGTGAACCAGACCTGGTCTGGTCTAGTCAATGGTCTAGACCTAACTTTGACCGGCTAGTTCGAGCTCCAATTGACTCCGAATTTGTCCCCGTTTGATCCCATGTATTTCTAACACTACAAATTTATAAAATATTGCAAAATAAGTGATAAAACTACCCAAATATAGAAGAAATTGAATTAAAATTCAATAATAACTATAGAATAAAAATCAGTTATCAAATTCCCCCACACTTAAGCTTTTGCTTGTCTCCAAGCAAAATTAATCAACACTTAAATCATCAAATTGAATCCCATAATATTTGTTGACTTAAATGCTATCAATCTATCTAATTTTGAGCTTAACAACCTTATATTTATGTTTGACAAAGTTTCTAAGTGTGTAGGATAAGTTTCAAGTAGTAACTTCAACATTTTGTATATGGACTCGTAATTCGCTCCCGCGACAATGGTTAATCGCCCCCACGATGAACAAGGCTCGTATCGAGGTGCAAAGTTCCAATAGGTTGTGAAAATCTTGGGTTGGTGCCACGATGTATACATCACCCTTGTGACCTCCATCGCTCCTGCGATATGGGCATCACGGCATGAAGGCTCAAAATCAAAACGCCTACTGCTTCTTTTGGAGCTCTTGGTCGCCCCCATGATGAATGTGGTTGCTCCCGTTACCAATGAAGAATAAAATATTTTTCAAGCCGCATCGCGCCAGCGATACGTGATCGCCCCCGCGATATCAGGATAAATTCAACCGTTGGAGTATTTTACAAATATCGCGGCCACGACTCATATT
>CANYLF010275092.1:0-10066 GCA_948193215.1 Bocquillonia castaneifolia
ATATGTATTTTCTCGTTTGGTCTTCCATCATTCGAAAAATGGCCATAAGGACTATTTTATTAATGTGGCCCTTAGGCCTACTAGATTACAATCCTTTCATCATTAAGCACATTCATATCAAAAGTAGAACTGTAATCTACAAAATGGCCCTAAGGCCTATTACATTTGTAATTTGTAGACCTCCCGACCTTACTTTAGGTACTTGCCATTGATATATCTCTAATAAGGTTCTCCTTCTAGGCTTGCCAATCAGTAAGAATTTCCTTTTAACACCTTGTGTATTTTGAATGGTCCTTCCCAGTTTGGGGACCATTTTCCGAACTCTCTATCCTTGGTACCCGGTGGAAAAATCACTTTCCATACCAGGTCTCCCTCCTGAAAGCTCCTCTTCTTCACTTTCTTATTGTAGAGCCTAGATATTCTCCTATTTTGTGCAATCATGTGATTAAAAGCTTGTAACCTCGTATCTTCCAAGTCTTCTAGTTCCAATATCATGGCTTTTGAAAACTGTCTTGGAGTTAAACCGTGTTGAACTGCCACTCTGAGTGAAGGAACCACAATCTCCAAAGCTAGGACTGCGTCGTGGCCAAAAGTCAAGGCATAAGGAGTGGTTCTTATAGAAGATCTCTTAGAGGTTCTGTATGCCCACAATGTCTCTGATAGCATATTGTGCCAATTCCTCAGATTGTCATCCAGCATTTTCTCCAGGATACCAATAATTATTTTGTTAGAAGCCTCGGCCTGCCTGTTAGCTTGAGCATAGTGTGGTGTAGAATTTAGCAATTTGATACCATTTACTACTGTAAAGGCCCGGACCTCTTAACCTCTAAACATGGTTCCTTGATCTGTTATGATAGGCTGTGGTATTCCGAATTGATGAATGATCTCTTTCTTGATATAGTCAATCACGTCCCTCTGCTGAACTTTTACCAGTGAAGTTGCTACCACCCACTTAGTAAAGTAATCTATGGCCACAATAAGGAAGTTGTGTCCTTTGGATGATGTTGGATGGATTTTCCATATCAGGTCTATAGCCCAACCTCTGAAGGGCCAAGGTTTAATTATAGACTATAGGTTTGTTGCTGGTACCCTCTGTAAAGTGCCAAACCTCTGACACTCCTGACACACTCAAGAAAAAGTTATGCAATCCTTCAGAATGGACGGCCAATAATGGCCATGTCTCCCAATCAACCACCTCATTTTTACTCCTAATTGGTGAGCTCCACATACTCCACTATGGACTTGTTCCATTACCTCCATAGCTTGCGAGATGGACAAGCATCTCAGTAACAGGCCTGTTGGGTCTTTTCTGTACAATTCACCGTCCCACAAGGTATAATTTATAGCCTGCATTTTTATTTTGTGTGCAACTTTACAAGCCAGATTCTATAAATATCTCTTGAGATCAGCTCGTCAATCACTAGGCTCCACTGTTTCATAAGTCAACGTCTTGACTTGTATTCCTCTTTCCATGATAGACGGGTGGATCCGTTTTTGTACCAATATCAGCCGATGTGTCAATTCTTCCGACATCTTTAAGCCTGATGCTACTTATGAAAGTTCATCGGCCTCCCAGTTCTGCTGTCTTAGTACATGTAAGAATTCCACCGTCTCGAATGATTTTAGTAGTTGAACTACTGTAGTAAAGTACGAGGCCAGTGTCAAACTAGATCATCTATATTCTCCCATCACCTGCCTGAGAACTAGTTGAGAATCCCCGATAATGGTTATGTTTTTGGCTTCCAACTCCTGTAATATTTCTAAGCTAATTATCAAGGCCTCATATTTGGCCTGATTGTTAGTACAATCAAAATCCAAGTTGAATGATAAAGTAGTTTTAGTCCATGTGGGAGAAATGATGATCACTCCAGCGCCTGCTGACTTTTCAGTACTTGCCCCATTAAATTTAAGGGTCTAGGGCTGAATGTTAGTTCCGTACACAGGTAGTTCTCTCTCCATCACTTCTCCTATCTATACAGATGGATGATCTGGATAAAAATCAGCTAGAGCTAGACCCTTAACCAATTTTTATGAGGAATAGATCAAATTAAAATCAGACAGACTCAGCAGCCATTTCCCTATATTACCCGACAAGACTGGCTTGTTTAACATATATTTCATGAGATCTATTTGAGAGACTACATAGACCCGATTCCCCAATAAGTAGTGCCTCAATTTAGTACAAGCAAAATACAGGGCTAGGCATAATTTGTTGATATGAGTGTACCTTACTTCACTTGGAGTCAATGCTCTGCTCAAGTAATATATGGCCTGCTCATGGCCTGACCCATTTTCCTAGGTTGGAAGACATCCAATGGATTCTTCGGCTGTAGATATGTACATCTTCAGGGGAACACCAGATCTTGGAGGCATCAGAACTGATGGTTTTGATAAGTATTCCTGATCTGTTCAAACGCTACTTGGTAACGTTCTTCCCATGAGAACTATTCTTGGTTCTTTAGTTTCAAAAGATCTGAGAACTCCCTAGTTTTCCTTGCCAAGTTAGAGATGAACCTCTTTAAGTAGTTGATCTGACCCATGAACCTCTGTAACTCCTTTTTGTTCCTTGGCTGAGCTGCTTCTCTGATCATCTTTGCCTTGTTCTGATCAACTTCAATCCCTCTTTGGTGCATCAAAAAACCCAAGAAGTTCCTTGCCTTTACCCCAAAAGCACATTTAAGTGGACTGAGTTTTAGGTTATGACTCCTCATCCCTTTGAAAGCTTCTTTCAAGTGCTCACGATGTTCATTAGCCATTTTAGATTTGACCACAATGTCATCAATGTAGACCTCCATTGTCTTCCCCAAAAGATCATGAAAAATTGCATTCATAGCTATTTGATAGGTAGCTCCAGCGTTCCTCAAACCAAATGGCATAACTACCCATTCAAAGATACCAATATATCCAGGACATCTGAAAGTTGTCTTGGGGATGTCTTCCTCTTCTATATAGATCTGGTTATATCTTGAAAAATAATCCATAAAGGATAATAGGGCGTGCCTTGTCACAGAATCAACTAATGTATCTGCTATAAGCATTGCATATATATCCTTCAGGGTTGCTTCATTGAGGTCTCTGAAGTCAACACAGACCCTCAATTTCCCATTCTTCTTCATTATAGGCACCACGTTAGCTAACCAGTTAGCGTAGTTTGCAGGTCTGATGAATCCTACTTTGTACAGCTTTTCAATTTCTTCTTTAACCTTGAGTTCTACTTCTTTAGACATCCGACGCGGTGGTTGGCGGTATGGTTTAACCTCAAGTCTAATAGGCAACCTTCCTACTTAGACCCGACATCTCGGTATAATTCCACGTAAAGCAGTCCTTGTTATTTTTCAACAAGGTGATCAATTCGCCCCTTAATGGGTCTGCTAGCTCTCCACTTAGATAAGTGATCTCTGGCTGCTCTTCTGTTCCCAAGTTGAGTTTTATCAAAGGTTCCGGTGTCTGTTGCTCCACCATTCAGTCCTCCAATTTAGGTGGGGCCGGATCTAGATCTCCCATCACGATCTCTTTTTGGTCTGGTTCTAGCTCTTCTTCATATACTACTTTTACTTCCAAGGATTCCCATTCTCTTTCTTCTACAAACTCTTGCTTAATCTTTTCTATCAGTTGCTGCAAGTGGCACTTTAGAATTGTTGTTGCTGTCGTTGCATATTGTTCCTTAGGGAGATTAATCATCGAGAAACTCTATGATTGAGGCAGAATTGCTCGGCCTTTTGTAAGGCAGGAAAGCAATAGCTTTGTTCAGGATCTCTGCTTATTTCTTGACCGTTAATCCTTCCTCTTGTATTTCTTCAATGTGGACCATTTTGGGAAAACTAGATGTGGCTTTTCCTTGGAAACGAATCGGCCCAACATCCTGGTCATAGTACCTTGCGTCCACTGCATCTGATGTAGCATGGAATGGTCTGTTATCTGCCCATACTATCTCCACATCATTCCCTTTCCGAAACAACAAGAACTGGTGCAAGGAGGATGACACACAACAATTGGTATGTATATATTCTCTCCTTAACAAGGCCTGATAACTGGCAGATGAGTTAACAATGAAGAAAGCTGCCAATGAAGTTTGAGATCCTACTATTAACTCCACTAATAGAACCCCTATTATCTCCGTCAGCTCTCCAGTGAAAGCCGATACTATAACCTCTGTGGAGATGGGATCTTCCATCGTCTTTCCCAATTCTATCAACATTCTAACTGGCACGATGTAAACTGTGGAACCGTTGTCGATCAGCACCTTTGATGTTGGTCTTCTATTCAAATGAGCAATAATATATAAAGGCTTGATATCTTTTGTCATTGGCTCAACATCTCTTAGGACTGCCAAGGCTGGTGGCCTGAATGGTAACTTGGCTCAGAACCTGCCCTCTTCCCTCCGCTGTAGATTCCTCCCTTTCTTTCTCACATATGTGGATTGGACCCTGAAAATTCACAGGTAAGGTGATGACTAAGGTTGCATAAGTTAAAGACCTAGGATCTATGCCTTTCTTAGAACAATATTCTTCTACTTCTGAATCGGAGGTATCAGAAACATTGTCCAACACCTTTCTTTTAAACTTGGAACTGCTCTGAGAACTGGACCCATAAGATCGAGTCTCTTCCAATCCACCTTCTGGTTTAAAGCTGTTTGATGCCACACTGTCAATATTCTGCTCTTTTTCCCCCGGTTCTGGAAACTTATATCCCTCCCAGTTATCTAGTTTGGGTAGGTTCCCAGATTGTTTCCTAGGTGGCCCTCTCAGGTACCTAAACTTATAATCATATTGACCAGTAGGTTCTCCCAGTAGATCCTCTTCCCACCTTTTTCCATCACTAACTATTTGACTCCATCTCCGGTAGGCATTCTGCCTCTGGATCCGTCGTTTCTGGGTACGGGTCAGTTGTTGTGGAAACTTAGAGTGCCTGACCTAGTTCCACCCTTGGTGTGGTGGATCCCTGGGTGGCAGCACATACCGAGGTTGAAATTCTCTCACGGGTGGTCGATGTTGCTCTTTCTCCTTATATTAGGATCTAGTCTCAGCCAGACTTGGCCTGTTTCCATTCTTCTTTTGTTCTACTGGTTCCAACCTTGATCTTTCTACCACTCTTCTTTTTTAAGGTCCTACATGGTTAACCATATTAGTTTCAACCACCGTGCGTTTGGAGATCCATACCTTGGGCGTTGCACCTCTATGTTCTTTCTGTTTTCTGACCTCTTCTTTTAGCTTGACAATCTCTCGATCCTTCATCCTTAGTTTCTCCTTGATTGCCAACAGCAATTTGAGATTAGAAGGTCTAGATCTATAGCTTGGACCTCTACCATAGGGGGTGAAAAAGGGTCCTCATCAATGAACATAACTTCTTTCTTTTCAGAGAATTTTAGAACTCCCTTATTGATGCGATCCTAGATGATGTTTCTGAATGCTCAGCATGCCGTAGTGGTGTGGTTCCATGTGTTATGGAACTTGCAGTAACTCTTCCCTTTCATTTCTTCTAGTGAAGGCAATTTGTGATCAGGTGGAAAGGTGATAAACTTTTCCTTAACTAAGAAATCAAATATCTCTTCTATTTTGGAAACATCAAAAGTATGTTGTGGTGTGGCACTAGAAGCCACGGGTTTCTTCCAAGCTTCTGGTGTCTTCTTTTCCAACATGGGGCATACATAAGATCCGGTGCTAGTGATGTCAGCTATAGCAGCTTCCACCTTCACTTCCTGGAAGTAGGTTCCCATTGAAGATTTCTTTCGGTGGTTCTCTTCCCTTAGCAATTCTTCGTACTTCGAGACTTTGGCCGCCAACTCATAAAAGTCTCGGAACTCCATGCCTTGGAATTTTTTTACGTAGTTCTATGTCCAGACCTCTCTATGTTAGCTTCACATGCTCAGTCTTAGGCAACAGGATCTTGCACCTACTTCTCATCTTCTTAAATCTGTTGATGTACGTGTCTACATTCTCTCCAGGTCTCTAGTTTATTCTGGACAGCTTAGTGATGCTGACTTCCGATTGAGCTCTAAAGAACTGAGTGTGAAACTATCTCTCCATATCAGACCATGTGAATATTGAGTTTTTCGGTAATGAAGCATACCAAGAAAAGGCTAGACCTGTAAAGGAATTGGGAAACAAGCGTAATTTCAAATAAGCCAAATTATCTAAATTAGTCAACTCACTGCATTGGATCGTAAACCTAGCTATATGTTCCATGGTAGAAAAGCCATCTTCTCCTGAGAATAGAGTGAAATCTGGGATTCGACATCCTCTGGGATAAGGATTCTCCTTATCAATGTACTCAGGATAAGGTTTGTGAAACTCTAGGTGGCCTATCTGTCTGAGGCCTGGCCCATGCAATTCTTGAACTACTTCCCTTAAGGTCTCCATATCATTTTGTATTCTTGGGGGAAGTGGTGGATGATGGTGTGGATTCCTACCCCTCAGAACTTGGACATGCTCATGCAGGTGTTGGTAAAATTGCCCATTCCCTTCCCCTGGTAGGGGCGGATCGAAGTTGCCAAACTGTATGGGGCCTTGTCTGGTAGTAGGATAGCCTGCAGCTTGGAGACCTGGTTTTGTCCTGCCTACTTATGGAATATGGGTTCCTTGCGGAGTCACGCCTGGTGTTGGTGTGCTCCCCTGGAAACCACTTTCATTTGAGATGGTATGTTCATCTCTTTTGGGAAGGATAACATACTGTCCTCAGCTGTCGTGTTAGAAAAATTGAGGAGGTCTAGATGGCTCGAGATCTACTGCAATAGCTGGTGTCATAGGTGGTAGAGGAGGTGGAGGCCCCTGGCCCCTAAAGTTTTGAGTGGAATGCCTCGGGGTGGGAGAGTCTCCTCTTCTAATAGGCGAACTGGTTCTAGCCATGGACCGGCCTGGTTCCCTTCTTTCTGGACTCTTCTCCCCTAAAGCCCTCGTAATCACTGAGTTGGTCTTATTGATGGAGAGCTGGATCAGTTTGAAGGACTCCTGAATTCCTTCCGTGATCAGGCCTGCGAAGGCCTTCAAGTCTTCCTTGGAAATAGTATCCGAATTTGTTGAGGTCTGCCCCCCAACTGGCTCGCTGGTAACTGCATACAAAGGATTAACTAGAGACATTTGCTCGAAGGTCTCCACTAAGAGAGGAACCATCCCTTCGAATCCTACTGTTGTAGGAACGGGTTCAGCATCCTGAGGTGCTACGATTGTTTCTTTTCCACTTCTAGTTTTTGGAGGCATCTTCAATGACGTCCCACCGAGCGTGCCAAAAAAAGATTGGTCCCACCTTTTTTAGGACTAGTGGATCTAGTACTGGATCTGATCCTGGAACAGATCTACTCCAAATGTGTGCTTTGCTTTGGGCGTGCCAGGGAGTGTAGGTCTCCCAACCGATGTACATGACTTGTCAAATGTTTTGTGGGTGTGGATCTGCTATGAAAGTATCCCACATATGCCACTAAAAACTCAATGTGAATATGATGGAAATGCGGGTCTAATAACGTAAATAATTTCCGGTAGAACTGGGTACTGAATTAAAGAACTAGTATGTATGATTGACTGAATTGGAAATTAAAAGATTAAATGTAAAAGGAATTAATTTGCTAACCAAAAAGGAAATGGACTTGAAACAAAATTGAAATTTTGAAATACTAGAGTTCAATTAAATACAATGAGACTACAATTGAAATGGAAATTGAAAATGAAGATAGATTCTATAATAAAGCTAAGCTAAGTTGAGCTATGTTTGGATTGCATTGTAGTTATTGTAGTTATTGAAGTTTGATTGTTCTTGAAGTCCCCTTGATTGTTGTCCTTTATCCCTTTTTATACTTGACGAGTGGTTCTTCCCTGCTATGGAGCAATTCCTCGGCAGAAACGGCTAGAAACATAGCTGTTGTTACCATGTACACACTTCCTTGGATCTCGAAAGCACTACCAACCTTACTCGTCCATTCACAATTACCGTTAACCTTTAATCAGTTCTTATCATGCTTCCCACATTCTCAACCTTTTTGTTACTCGTGAGTCTCTACCCATCAACCTGTCTATATTATTTATGGAAATCTCCCCCTTTCCTTGCCATTCACTAATCATGGCAATCTTTACTAGAATCTTCCCTTATCGTGCATCATTTTCCTCACCGTTAGAGTCTATTCTTGCTTAAACATAACCGAATCATAAGGCTGTAGCGATCTTCATTGCCCTTTACATTTCTGATGTCCATTTGCCTTTTGCTGATGTGTCAAGGCTTCAGACAATAATTCCCTTTCCTTTACTTTCAGGCTATCATAAGATCTAGACCGTCCTTTTATTTAATGCTTTAAAACTCACAAACTCCCCTAAAGTCAGGTCAGGCCTACTATAATTAACGTTGCTATCGACTTGCGGACACCAGGCCTAACCTCTTCACTAGCCTCTTATTAGGCCCAATTAATTTTCTCCCTTTGACCTTTCATACAATGTTCATCTTTATAGTTTCCCTTGGTATTTCTTTTATTCCATCAAACCCTCTAGTCCTCATATCTTCCATTCATTACCAGATCTGGCTCTCATTTACCCTAGATCTCCGGTCACAAAAGTCTTATTAAGGTAATCTCGATTCGACCAAGAATCTTTGGAAACTGACCTGTCTACTTTGGGCAATCAAACCAACCAGACCTAACCTTATAATGGGCCAAATTATTTTGGGTACAAACATAACCTTATCTAGTAATGGCTCTAACAGTATTACAGGTGACAAGGGAGATCCACCATCCAAAAGGAAATCTTCATCAAAATCTCCCCTTTTTAATTTCTAAAACATGCCCAGGACTTTCTGCTCTACGCCCTCTTCACCCTCTTGCTCTTTCTCTTTCTCTCCTCGGAGAGGTTTCAATTTCACTTCAGACTCATCCACTTTCTCCAATACAAGAGGGGCTTGGCTGGGTAAAAAAGATGTGGTTATGTAGTTTGTTGGTGGTGGATTGTGGTTCAGATATGGGTTAAATGGGTTTTGATAAGTGGTTGGTGGTTGTTGGTTCTGGATCTGTTGCATTGCAGCCAACATTTTAGCTTGAAAAAGGCTTGTCATTTCCTGCATTACATTGGCCATTGTGGCTTGCCAAATAACATTTAGATCTGGGGTAGACTGGGGGACATATGGCTGTTGCCTTGTGGTATGAGTTTCTCTAAAAAAAGATTACATATGTATTGGCCCAACCCTTGTAAAGCTGTTTGGTTGTGGTGTTTGGCTAGAGGAGGCTATGTTAGTGTTTGGGGTATGTGTGTTGAGCAATGGGTTCACCACCGTGGACGGTGGTGTTAGTGTCCAGTCGAAAAATGAAAAATCTCTCGATCTTGCTTGCAGATCTGGGTAGTAGATTGTTGGGATTGTACCTGGTGCCAAAGGTGGCAGTGGTGGTAGTAAGATTGATGAGGGTATCCTAGCTGTGTTATCTACTCTGATGGCATTAGCAAATCCTTCGCTCACCACACCAAATGATGGTTCTGTATTCACCATGGTTCTTGAGCAAGTATCACCTCTCAGCGGGTCCTCAAGGAGCGGATCCCTGCAACCAATAAGTAGAGGTCAGAACACGACGGGACGGTGGTGTCCCGACGGCACTCCGATGCCTAAGTCAGAGAGGGAACACTTGAAAGGACAAAATGAAGGTTTTTGAAGAATGTAATTACTTCAGCTATCCTTGTACTATTCCTTTTATAGTACACCAAGAATCTAGGGTTTTCAGGGGTTTAGTCGTGTGGATGTGACACGTGTCCACTGGTCCTTACGTAGAAGACTCCAAGATAGGTGAGTTCAATTAGTGGGCTTGGCCCATGTCGGGTACTTGTGATACCCGGTCCTTGGCATATTGAGCCAATATTGTGCCCACATTAATATCCGGTCCATCAGTGTTGAAACTTCTTCTTGAAATCAGAAGGATTTTGTTAACTGTAACAACCTTCGTCGGTTATATCACTAAACTTTTATTCAAGGATACTATATTTGTTTTAAAATATAATTGAAATTTTGGCTGTAAAACTTTAATTAAAATCCACTGATATATGTGAATTATATGTATTAATTACTACTATTTTATTCATGTCACTTCATAGAATAGAATTATTAA
>CANYLF010275668.1:0-10528 GCA_948193215.1 Bocquillonia castaneifolia
TATCGAGAGCTCTCTGTGTCTATATTATCTGTAGAGTGTGGACAACCCGAATATAAGAAATGTGCGCAATGTTCTTTTGATATATATATATATATATATATATATATATATATATATATATATATATATATATATATATAAAACCTGAGTCCTCTGAACCAAAACCTCAACCCTAACCCTAACCGTTCCGGCCATCCCTCTGGTGGTCACCCACCCTCAAACACCTCCCTAAACAAACCTCAGCCTAACCATCTACGATCTGCTAGGAGTAATAAGGTGATTTATTTTGAAGATTTTCCTTCTTCTTGGGATGCTTCAGTCCTGGAGAATACCTTTCATAACTTTAATATCTATGGAAAGGTTACAGTGGCTAGGAAGAAGAATATCAGGAGGTTAAATTTTGGTTTTCTGGATTTATCTGGGAACCGAAATCCTTTCCACGATATAAAAGATATTAATTCCATTACCATTGATTCACGTCATATGCGAGCTTTTATAGCACGCTTTCCTAATCGTTCTGTGCCTTAATATCAGCCTAGGGTTCAGCATCCAAATACCAAGTCTGATGATCGTCAACCTTTTAACGCTGCTAATCGAGATAATAGAACTTATGCACAAGTGATCAAAGGGACTGCTCCTGCTTTGAAAAAAAATTGATTTTGCTCCTGTTCCTAATAATGATTGGCTGGATTCTTCTGTTGTGTTAAAGGCCAAGGACCCTGACTTTCTCTTCAAGGTAAAGGTTATTCTCAATGAATATGGGGTGCAATTTGACACTGTATCCTTCTTGGGAGATTTACATGTGCTGGTTACTTTTGAGTCGTTAGATGAAAGGAACGCTTTCCTTAATTCACATGCTTCCGGGATTTCCGAATTCCTTGAATTTCCTTCGAATATTAGTCCACTCCAATCCTTCAACAAGCGTCTTGTATGGATCAGAATTATAGGAGTCCCCTTTCAATACTGGGACGTTAAATTGTTTGAGCTGATTGTAAAGGAGTTTGGGGATGTTATAAAAGTTCAACCATCTGTGCACGTCCTAGATAGGCTAGATTCAGCACTGATTTTGATTTTAACCTCTCTTCAATGGTGTTCTGAATCCTTTCAAATTAATGCTTCATCTGAGCCCTTTGTTGTTAATGATATTGAGATTGATTACCTGGTACTCTTTGAAGGAGATGAGGAGACTTTTTTTGAAAACTCCCATCTATCGAATTCAGATAAATCTACATCTCCACCTGTTTCTCCGATTGCAACTCAAAATCGTTTTCAGCTTCTTTGCAATGGTGACGTTTCTGATAATAATGAGAATAATCCGATACCTGACTCTGGGTCTGCCCATGCTTCCCCTAATGAAAACGAGTCCTTCCCTCCTATCCAAGCTTCTCCCTTTGTTAACACAGCTCCAAGGAAAATAAAAAAAATTCCTCCTAAGGGTAGTCTTCTAAATGATGATAATTCAGCTTTCCTTAATTCCATGGCTAATGTCTCTCACAGTAGAACTGCAAAGTGTAATAGATTAGCGAGAGAGAAAGTCCTCATCAGTTCGGAATTGATACAGAAAGAGATAAAAAATACATGGCTAATGGGGAAAAGGTTGGAGCTGTTTCAGGAGAGTCAATGTGAAGCCATCGTTAGTGTTCTAGAAAGCTTCTCCAAGGAAATCATCGCTGGAAATCAGTGAGTGATTTTTCTCTTTCGAGGTATCATCTTCTTTTATGGATTTGTTCTCTTTTATAGTATGGAATGTTCATGGGGGGCTGTCCTTCACAAATAAATAGAACGCTATTAAATCTTTATCTAGGAAGCATGGGTTACATATTCTGGGGTTGGTTGAAACCAAGTTATAGGTTTTCCCCGATTTCACAGCTTTATGGCCAAATTTGAATTTTGGACATTTTTCAGTGCCTTCAATCGGCTCTTCTGGGGGTTTATGTATTCTGTGGAACTCCTCTATTTTATCTCCATTTAATTTCCAATATGGGAATAGATGGATTGCTATGGACTATCATTGGAATAATCATGATTTTCGTTTTATCCTTGTTTATGCTTATAATGATGTAGCTGAGAGGAGACTTTTGTGGGATGAACTTAGCCCTCTTCTTACTTTTACTGGAGGTATTATTATGGCAGGTGATTTTAACGAGGTTTTATACCCTCACGAGAGATGGAACTGTGATTCTTTTTCTCAATCAATGATTGATTTTCAGCAATTTGTAGATGATAGTGAGGTTATTAATGTTCCTCTGGTTGGCCGAAACTACACTTGGCAAAATTCCTCATCAAAGTCTTGCATTGAAAGAGTTTTCTTCTCTTCTAATGTTTTTACTATATGGCCTAATGGTGTTCTTAATGCTCTCTCTAGATCCTTTTCAGATCATGTGCCTCTTCATTTTAAATCCGAGATTACAGTGGATTGGGGACCTAAACCTTTTAGTTCAATTGATGCATGGTGGAATCATGATGATTTCTTGGAGGTGGTATTATAATTTTGGACCGAAGCTGATTCTAATGTGATAGATGGTGGTTTTTGTTCCAAGCTTAAATTCCTCCGAAACAAACTCAAGGCATGGAACTCTTATACTTTTGGTAATGTTTTTTTTTTTTTTTTTTTGTTAATAAATGCACTTTTGGTAATGTTAATGATACCTTGTCAGCTTTTTACAATCCAAAATTGATTTCTTTGATATCATCATGGACAATAGAGAGCTTTCTCCTGCCGAACAATCTGAACTATCTGAGCTTAAATGTTCTTTTTAGAATGCAAGCAAAAATTGTGAGTCTTTGTGGAGACAGAAATCAAGACCGCGTTGGGCTAATAAGATGATCGAAACACTAAATTCTTTCATTCTATTGCTTCTATTCATCATAAGCCTAACCTTATGGCTTCGGTCTTTGATAATGGTGTTGTCTATTCGGACAAGGACAATATTAGGAATGCAGTGAGAAATTATTTTATGAATCTTTTTCAGGGTGATGATTAAGTTCCTTTCTCGTTGGATGGTCTGTCTTTCACCTCCTTGTCAAATGAAGATTCGGCTAGTATGGTGGAGCCGTTTTTTGAAAATGAAATTCATGCAGCTATGACCTCTTGTTGTGAGTCTAAGGCTCCAAGGCCAGATGGGTTCAAAATCTATTTTTATCGGAGATCCTGGGAGGTGTTAAAAGGTGATTTCTTTAAGCTTTTTTAGAGAATTTCACTTTTCTAATTCTATTCCCTCTAATCTTAACTACTCCTTCATGGTTTTGATTCCTAAGATGACTGGTGCTTTTAATTTGAAAGACTATCACCCTATTAGTCTCATTCATGGTTTCTATAAGCTGTTATCTAAAGTGTTGGTAAATAGGTTATCTCCTTATTTGTCATCGCTAAATTTAAATGTGCAGCATGCTTTTGTGAAGGGCAGGAGTATACAAGAATGTTCTTTCATTGCTCATGAGATCATTCATCTAGCTAAGAAAAGAAAAGAAAAATTAGTTCTTTTGAAGCTAGATTTTAGAAAAGCTTTTGATAGTCTGTCTTGGCCTTATCTTCATGAAGTTTGGAAACAGATGAATTTTAGTTCACTCTGGTGTTCTTGGTTGATAACTTGCTAAGATCTTCTAAGATTTCTGTCTTGGTGAATGGCTCTCCCACTCCTTTTACCATGAAAAAAGGTGTGAGACAAGGAGATCCTATTTCTCCTTTTCTTTTTGTTTTAGCTGTTGAAGGCTTGAAGTGCTTATTGGCTAAATCTCACTCCTTGGGAATATTATCGGGTGTTCATTTGGATTCTTTATCTGCTCCAATTCAGCTTCTCCAATTTGCTGATGACACTCTTCTTTTCCTTCCTTTTGATATGGAGATGGTGGATAACTTGAAATGGGTTCTAAGGTGTTTTGAAGAAATATCTGTTCTTAAAATTAACTACAACAAAAGTACTGTTTCTGGGGTTAATTTATCAAATCATGAGATCTCTTTGGTGGCGGCTACCTTTAATTGCAAAGCCGAATCTTTTCGCATGAAGTATCTTGGCCTCCCTTTGTCAAGCAAGGCTTTCTCTATTAAGCTTTGGGATCCTATTGTTGCTAAATTTCATCAAAGGTTATCTTTATGGAAAGGAATGTTGCTCTCTTGTGCAGGTAGATTGATTCTTGTTAACTCGGTCCTTAGAAGTTTGCCTATTTATTTTTTATCCATGTTCACCATTCCTGTTGCTGTTCAAAAAAAAATTAGACAGCCTAATGTTGCATTTTTTATGGAAGGGTGATGGTTTGTCTAGGGGTATTTGTAATGTTTCATGGGCCAAGGTTTGTACAAGTAAAGTTTCGGGAGGTCTTAGTCTTACTCCTATTGTTATTGCCAATCAAATTCTCATCTTAAAGTGGTTATGGAAATTGAGGAAAAGGGATCCTTCTTCGCTTTGGTATAATGTTGTTGGGGAGGCTTCTGGGTTAAAAAATTGGTTTGATTTTGCTTGTTTGGATAAAAGCTCATGCTCATCCTTGTGGAAGAACATCTTCTCCTGATGTGCAAAAAATCCGAATATTTTATCTTTCTTTACTGAAAATATTTCAATTCAGATTGTTGATGGGAAGATTGCTTATTTCTGGTATGATATATGGTTAAGTAGCGTTCCTTTGATGAGCCGTTTCGCTAGAATTTTCAACCTTCATACAAGCAAGCAATGTTCGGTCTATTATTTGTATGTGGCTGGTTGGAATTTCACCTACAGAAGGCGTCTTTGAGGGGCAGAAAGGGAGGAATTAAACAGTTCGATTTAGCTAGTTTCGGGTTCAGTTAATATTGCTGATGGTGGCCCGGATATTATCAGATGGCAAGACAAAGTTGGTGGCTACAAAAATTGCCATTTTGTTAACCATTTCATGCGTGATAACTCTACCCAAAGTCACGAATTTCACTTCAGCAAAATTTGGAATCCTTTGGTGCCACCTAAGGTTTGCTTCTTTACCTGGCTTTCTTGTCTTGGCCGATCACCTTGTAGTTTATACCTTAGGGACAGAGGAGTTTTGACCGATGCAACCTGCACTACATGTTTCTTTCGTGATGAGTCCATTGATCATCTTTTACTACATTATAAATATTCTTGGCCCCTTTGGTGTTGGTTCCTTAAGCAAACTGGTTCTCAATTTGTGATGCCGACAACCTCGCAAGCCTTCTTTCAACTATGGCACTCCATTGACGTGCCTCGAAATTACAGCAACTTGTGGTCTCTTTTGTGGTTCATTTTGATTTGGAACATTTGGATCAATAGGAATCGCAGGATTTTTTATTCAAAGGTGCCAAATTTGGAGAGTACTTTGTTTCGAACCATCACAGGTGCTATCTACTTGTATAAGCTCAGAGATTCTAATTTTTCTTACTCTTCTTTGGATGTTTATAAATGCTTTGATGTGATCTTTAGGATGTAATTTTTGAGCCTTTTGAATTGGTGTTGCCTTTCGTATGCAAAACCAATTCTTTAAAGTTCTTTGCCACTTCTTGTGGCACTTTAATAGTACTCCACTTATATATATATATATATATATGCCTAAATCTCGGTATAGTAATTTATGGAGAGCTCTATGGTACTTTATTATTTGGGAAGTGTGGAAAAACCTGAATAGAAGAATTTTCAGCAATGTTCAATCGAAGATATGGAGGATACAATTTTTCGTTATTCAGCTCATGCAATTATTTTATCTTTCAACAGAGGAATAAGTCTTTTCCTTATTCTACCATGGATGTATATAGATAATTTGGTGACATTTTTAGATCCTTTTATGTTGTATTTTTTTTTCCTTTTATTTCTTTTTTTGGATGTAGCCTTAAGCATGGGCGGAGGCAAAGGGGTGGCAAGGGGGGCGGTCGCCACCCCTGTTCTGGTAAAACCCTGTTTTTTGTACCTAATTTTGACATCCCAAATGACTAGTTTTAGAGGTGAAATTGTAAGGCTAATTAAGTGAAAGTGAAAGTGTCAAGAATACAAGACCTGGTGAAATTTGCTTCTTAAATGATCAATTCTAGTAACGATACCCACACTGGACCTGCTGACTTTGGCAGCTCAAACGACCAATTCTGGGGGTGAAATTGGAAGGGTAATTAAGTGAAAATCTCAAGAATAAGACCTACACCAGACCTGCTGAAATTCACCTCTTAAATGACCAGTTCCAGGGGTGAGACCTGCACTAGACCTACTGATTTTGACAGCCCAAACGACCAGTTCTGGGGGTGAAATTGGAAGGTTAATTACTTGAAAGTTTTAGGAATACAGGACCTACAACGGATCTAGTGAAATAGGCATGTAACATCGTGGTTCTAGCATTACCATTTTTGACGGCTTTATTTAACAAAAATTATGTGGCCAAGAAAATAGCAGTATATAACAGTTATGGGTTTTAGATGTTTCCAGGGAAGAACCACCACCCAATCGAGCAGAACTCTGACCGGTATGGAGAGAGAACTTTTGAGATCTTCTGTTATTCAAAGGATTATGGCATTGAGGTCCTGAAAATTGTGCAAGAAGGATAGAACCAACTTGACAGAGAAGGACATCGTGAGCGAGAAAAATGGCAAGTGCATTAGTGGGTGACGATTACCAATTCTAGTAGCTTCTAAGGGAGAACCACCACTAAGAGGGAGGAGAATTGCCATTATAAATAGAAGAATTTAACACAAAATAAGGGCCACCACCAATCAATCAACAAATAATCCAAATTAGCCATAATTACCAGCTTAGAAATTCTCTAATGTATTTTATAGCCTTCTGTATTTTTCAATTTCAATTCCTGTATTTACTTTCCTAACATAATAAACACCATTTCTATCTTTCAAGTTATCAAGTTCTTTAGCTCTTTCAATATTTTTAATATTCTCAGCCTTGTTATTTAATTTTCAAAGTTCAAATGCTTACTGTTATTTTCATTTACATGTATAGGTTAGTTATTTACTTAATTTCTAGTTTATTTTACAACCTTTAAATTAGTCAAGTTCTTTACATTTCCAGTTTATTTACTTTTCAAGCTCTAATGAATTCACTTTTAGCTTTAAATTTGACCAGTTCTATAGTCATTTAACATTTCAGGTTTATTTACTTTTCAAGCTCAATTTTTCCAGTTTAATTATTTACTTAATTTCTAGTTTTTCACAAATTTTAATTAATCAAGTTGTTTAGTTTTTTTTAGGACCAATCAATCAACAATCAAACACAACAACTACAACAACAACTATTCAAAGCAAATCAATTTAGGTCAACTTAGCATAGCTTAATTTCACAAGTCTATCTTCAATTTCATTTCATTGTATTCAGTTCAATTTCAACGCTACAAACCTTTCAATTTTATTCAAGTCTGTTCATCTTATTAGCAAATCAATTTCCTTTAATGCCAAGTCTTCTTTAGTTATCAATTCAATCAAGTAAATTATATACACTAGTCCTCTAGTTTGTTAGCTAGTTATACTAGTAACCATTTACATTACTAGATCTGCATACTAATTACTTTTACACCAACTCTATTGAGTTTTTAGTGGCATTTGTGGAATACTTTCATCGCAGATCCACACCCAAAAAATGTTTAATAAGTCAGGTACATCAGTTTGAAGACCTACACTCTCTAGCACGCCCAAAGTAAAGCGCACAATTGGAGTAGATCTATTCCAGGACCAGTTACAGTACTAGATCCACTAGTCCTAAAAAAAGCAGGAATAATCTTTTTTGGCACGCCTAGTGGGACACACTGGAAATGCCACTAAAAGTCAAAAATTGAAGAGCAGTTATAACAACACCCTAGGATGCCGAATATGTGCCTACAACAGTGGGGCAGAATCTCATCAATTAAAAGATGGGAAATAATTCTCTTATTAACTCACTTTATGCAGGTCCTAATGCAGAAGTTAGGGGGCAACACTTCACAGTTTTACACGTGTGTATTCATTTTTGTACAAATAAATACACATGTCGGGGGCATTGTTTGTACCCAATTTTGACATCCCAAACAACCAGTTATGGGGTGAAATTGGAAGGCTAATTAAGTGAAAGTGTCAAGACTACAAGACCTATCGAGACCTGGTGAAATTTACTTCTTAAATGATCAGTTCTAGTAGTGAGACCCGCACTTTGCCTTCTGACTTTGGCAGCTCAAACGACCAGTTCTATGGGTGAAATGGAAAGGTTAATTAAGTCAAAATCTCAAGAATAAGACCTACACCAGACCTGTTGAAATTGGCCTCTTAAATGACCAGTTCCAAGGGTAAGACCTGCACTAGACCTATTAATTTTAACAGCCTAAACGACCAGTTTCGGGGGTGAAATTGGAAGGTTAATTACTTGAAAGTCCTAGAAATACAGGACCTGTAATGGATCTGGTGAAATAGGCCTGTAGCATGATGGTTCTAGCATTACCATTTTTTAAGGCTTTATTTTAACAAAAATTACGTGACCGAGAAAATAGTAGTATATAGCGGTTATGGGTTCTAGATGTTTCTAGGGAAGAACCGCCACCCAATTGAGCAAAGCTCTGATCGGTATGGAGAGAGAACTTTCTAGATTTTCTGTTATTCAAAGGATTATAGCATTGAGGTCCTGAAATTGTGCAAGAACGGGAGAACCAACTTGACAGAGAAGGACATAGTGAGCAAGAAAAATGGCAAGTGCATTAGTGGGTTACGGTTACCAATTCTAGTACACTACAAGAAAATAGCCAATCTGCGTAGGATAACTGCGACGGAAAGGAAATCCGACATAGATATTTCATATTTGCAATGACTCCATTGCAAATCTGTGTCTGGCAAGAAAATAAAAGTGCTTTTACGATGGGTTATGAACTTCCGTCGCAAATTTGGATGCAATCAATTTGGCGCGTCAATGGTGCAAATACTGTTCATATGGCGCCAAAATCTGCGTCGGATTTCATAATATCTGCGACGGAAGTCCGTAGCAAATCTGCAATCGAGATGGACATCGGTCGCAAAAATTTGGGCGGGCTATGGCAAAATTGAATTGAAAATTTACGACGGACACTTTATTTACTTGTCCGTCGCAGAAACATGAGATTTATAAAACCAGAAGCCCTCTCTTTTCCTTTTCTTTTATGCTCTCTTCTCCTTCTCTTCTCCACAGCGTTGCCGCCGACACCCCAACACCCAAAACGACAACCCAGCTACTTCCCTCCACCACCGACGCTGTCTACCGCCACCACCGTCAATCAGAGAAGCCCAAACGTCACCGTTCAACCCTCCTCCATACCCAACAGCAATTCTCGAGTTCTCCTTACTTGTCCGACGCGATTTGGCTATCTTCTCCCATCCTCGTAGTCGTCATCGACCAGCAATCTCCGGTAAGTATTTTTTTTATTTTTTGAATTATTCAATATATTTTGTATATATTTTAGGTTAATTAATTTGTTAACTGTGTATTTTAAAAAACATAATTATGTAAATTAATTAGAATAAATATTAATAGGTTTTAATTAATTTATAGGTTAAAAATAATATTTTTCTTAAATTTTTAGGTGAATTGTTTATGTATATAATAATTATTGATTTAGGTTGAATATAGATTGTTGTATATAATTTTTTATATTTGATGTTAGTTTTAGTTTTATAGATTTAGGTTAAAATTGTTAAAATTTGATAAGAATTTTTGTAATTTATAGATTAAATTTTTTAGTAATAATAATATGAAAATTTTGTATTTTAATAAAAAAATTGTGCTTATTTTTTTAATTGATTAAATTGAATTATGTATTTTATTTGGACAATTTATGTGTTTATTTTTCTATGTGTTAGTTAATTAGTTTTAGAATTTTTGAATAATAAAAAATATGAAAGTTAGTTTATATTTTTTAAATTAATTATGTTTAGGTTTAAAATTACTTTATGATTGTTATGATTAATGTTAAATTTAGGTTATTTTGTTTAGGTTTAGGGTATTATATTGATATTGTAAAAATTAGGTTATAATCATGTATTAGATGGATTTTGTTTAGAATTTGTGAATAAGATATATAAAGCTGAAAATATAAAACAAATGAATAGGTTAAAATTTTTTGCATATACTTAACTAAATGAACTTTAAATTAATTTAAAAATCTTTGTTAATAGGTACGTTGTTGATATATTTTGTTGTGCGTTTTGGAGATTGGAGCTTATATTACTAGTTACACAAGTTCGAGGTGCAAGTTTTATTTTATTTTAATTGTTTTTAAAAGTTGTTAATTTTTTTATGAAAATATCATTCTTTTCATAAATTAATGTTAAGTTATTGACATTTTTTAGGTCATTGGAAATATATTGTTAGCTCTAGAGTTTGCAGTTAATCAAGTAAGTTATCTAATTTATTTTAGTTATTTATACATATTGTTTATTGTTTTGAATATTAAATGTATGTTTGAGTAGCTTTAGGTATTCGAATATGTATGTTCTTTTAGATTAAGGTTGGTGAACATGCATATGCTGTTAGATTGAAGATTGTGAAATTGATAAAATATATATGTTTCATGTGTTGTTAGATTTAGGTTGGTTAATATGCATGCGCTGCTAGATTAGGTT
>CANYLF010275818.1:0-12445 GCA_948193215.1 Bocquillonia castaneifolia
AACAAATTAAGGAAGTCAAGATTATATTTGAAAGTCAGCTATTCATTCATTCTTTATTGTCATGAAAATAGATTTACATCACTAATAGTATTTTCTAAGTAGCTCGGCATTCCATGTCCGAGATAGGACTATTCCATATAACTTTACAAGTTTGTATGTTGCTTTCCCCACAACATCTTTGACTTCATATGGATTGTCCTAGCTTGCCCCTAACTTTCCAACACCCGCTGATCCCTTACCACTGATACTTTGCCGCCTGTTGCTTATACAAGTCAGTTCTAATGACCGATTGTTCCCTTCTCTTCTATAGCTAAACATTATTTATAGCAGCTGACTACTCATTCTCTTCAGCATTACAATTTAAGACCCACCAAGGGGGCAAGTTACTTCAGCTAGGATCATTATGGCTATGCCATATGCTAGTTTAAAGTGTGATTCACCCGTCGCCCTTCTTGGGGTCGTTCTGTATGGCCACAAAACACTATAATGTTCATCTACCCAAGCACCTTTCAAATCATCTAGCCTTTTCTTCAACCCATCCAATAAAGTTTGATTTGCATTTTCTATTTGGCCATTCATCTATGGGTCAGAGATAGAAGAAAAGTGCAGCTAGATTTTTAGGTTCCCACAGAAGCTCTTGAATTTCTCTAATTCGAACTATTTGCCATTGTCTGTGACCAAGGAATGGGGTAGGCCAAATATGTAGATAATTTCATTCTTGAAGTACTTCTCTACCCGCTCTTCTGTACTGGTAGGCACTGCTATGGCTTTCATCTATTTAGTAAAATGGTCAACCACCACTATCAGGAATTTTTGTTGTCTAGAGGCTACTAGGAACAAGCCTATAATTGTCAAGTAGATGGCTCACTCTCGCATACTTAACATATCCTAAAATCCTATTGCTCCATATTCTAGTGTCCTGAATAATCCTACGCTCTGATACCAAAAATGTAATACCTCTCTTTTTAAACCCATTTATACATATACTTAGTATTTTCTCACTAAAAATATTTACTTTATATAATAAACTTGTATATAAAAATATTATAATATAATTAAATTTATTATTATTCTTTGATAAATAAAATATAAAATAATATTATAATAACAAAAACACTTTTCCCTAAGATCGCTGGAGTCTAGGCACATAGAGCTCTACCAAATTAGCATTCCTTTCCTATTTGATTTTTCCTACAACACTGAATTATTAAGAAAAATAATGAGCTTGATGCTCAATGAGAAAATAAGCACATATATATAAATATAATCAATTTATCAAATTATTATTATTATATATTTTTTTTAATACTTCCTCATTTACTGACTTCATATGCCATTTTATATTAATTTATCATAACAGAAAAATACAATAAGCACATCAAACAAAATGCCACATAGATATCTTACTATCATCAACTATATAAATTTTTCACTTTTCTTATTAAATATTAATGTTTAATATATCTGTCGATCTCATTTCTTTCTCTAATATAATATTGCTTCACATTGTATTGTTATTTATCCTTTTCGTCATATAACTAACACATCACAATTTAATAAATCCAGCGCTTGTACCAAAGGAAAGGCTGCACCAAAAGCATAATTCTGATCATAGGGAGACGTAAAAACAACACACAGTAGTGGAAGAGCCCATACCGCGTTAGAATGGGAAACAAATCCAAGCCAATCCTACACATTCCTTTCTAGCTCAACGTGCAACACATGTGCAACGGTCCAAAGGAGAAGGTTGCACTAAACACAAGAGAGTGCATAAGGAGAGGATTTTCTACCTAGGAGTGCAATTGGTTCAAGCATGGAAATCAGCAGTAACAAAGCTGACCCAAGTATTGACATAGGTAACCGCAACTTACTCATCATGGACAACCCACAACAGAGCACTACAACCCCAAGCCAAAGGGAGTTCAATGAGACAGGGAAAATTAGAGACAAAAAGGAAACCTTATCCATATAGGGTGATGAGAGACACATAAAGGAAGCGTCACAACAGGCAGGAGAGATCCCCATAGAAACTAATGATGAGGTCCCCATCGCTGTTGCAGAAAATTCTGGGAATGAAAACGTCAATGTCCGGAGGAAAAATAAGGGAAAGAGGCTTAAGCAAACAGGCGAACTGGGCTCGACGTTAACTAATGTTTCTGATATGTATTGTTCTAGTATTGATATAGGTAACAGGAACCTACTTCTCAACGAAAGCAATACCACATTAACAACCACACCAAGGCATGAAGAGATCGATGAAACTTGGCTTATGGAAGAAGCTATGGGCCTGTTCCTGAACATTTACAAGCAGGAGATTATCAATCATATTGATGAGCTAGTGGAAGTAGCTTAGGCTACTGTACTGTTCCTAAGTTTTCTTTATCCTTTTATGTCTTTACAATTCTTGTTCTGGAATTGTCGAGGGGGCCTCAATAACTCAAGTAAGAATCAGTTTATTCGTTCTTTGGTCTATTCCCATTGCTTGAATTTCATTGCTCTTGTTGAGACTAAGAAAATGGTGATTGATGCTTTCACTTTGAGGAATTGTTGGGGACACCAGGATTTTGATTTTGATTTTACTCCTTCTATGGAAACAGTAGGAGGATTAGTCATTTCTTGGAATAATGTACAGCTATCTAGTTCTCTAATTTCCTCAGCAGATAGGTGGAATTTGGTTCATTTCACAGGGCAGGAGGTGAATATTCATGTTCTGGTCATGTCTGCTCCAAATGAATGGTCTGACAGGGCTATTTTATGGGCTGATTTGCATAATATTATTTCTCTTTATGATAATATTATTGTTTATGGTGATTTTAATGAAGTTTTGCAGCCATTTGAGAGGTCAAATGGATCATTATCCCAATCTATTCAGGACTTTCAGGATTTTGTGAATGATTCAGATCTCCAAGACCTCCCTCTCTACGGTAGGAAGTACACATGGCACAATTCCTTATCTTTCTCAAGAATTGACAGAGTCCTAGTCTCTAGCACCATGACTTCTTTATGGCCCTTTTAATCTATTACCACGATAGATTCAACCATGTCAGATCACTTTCCCATCATTTTCAAGTCATCTGTGAACTATAGTTGGGGCAACCGTCCATTCAGATCCATAAACGCTTGATGGGAGGATGAGCATTTTTACCATTTGTTTCTTTGGCTTGGTCTGAGATCTGTGAATCGAGTGGAACTTCTCCACTTTCTCATAACTTAAAGCAATTCAGAACCAGAATAAAGTCTTGGAATCAGAATGTTTTCAAAGATGTGGAAGAGGAAATAAAGCGGCTGGAATCGGAGATCTTAGAGAGAACTTCAAACTCAGTCTCTCGGCCCCTAGACATTGGTCAGAGATCTGATCTCGCTAACCTAAAATCTCAGCTGTTTCAAAAGTGAAGGCATAAGGAGTCCCTCTAGCATCAGAAATCTAGAGTGAAATGGTCTCTGTTGGGTGACAACAATACTGCCTTCTTTTATAAAGTAGCTTCCTCCCATTTCAGACATAATCGCATCACCAAAATAGAGGATGATTATGGCACTCATGTGGACCCCATTCAAATTAAGGATTCCATCTATCATTTCTACAGTAAATTATTCAAGGCCAAGCCTCCAGTTCATTTTAACTTAACCCTTCAAATGCAGATAATGATGCTCTTATTGCTCCTTTTTTGGAAGAAGAGATCTGGTCAGCTCTTTCCTCTTGTGCCCCTAACAAGGCTCCAGGACCCGATGGTTTTAACTTCCACTTCTTCCGACGGGCATGGCATTTTATGAAGAATAAGATTATGCAGGTTCTTCAAAACTTCCATTCGTGTTGTTACCTCCATAGAGACCTGAAATCTTCTCTCACTATGCTTATGCCAAAAATATCGTGTTCATTTGCCTTAGAAGATTTCAGACCCATTTCCTTGATACATGGAGTTCATAAGATTTTGGCTAAGCTCCTCTCTTTCAGACTGAGGAACATCTTTCCAAGCATTATTTTAAAAATGCAATTTGCTTTCATTAGAAATAGAAGCATTCATAAATGCTCCTTCCTAGCTTCAAAAGTTGTGTTTAAAATTTATATGAGGAAGCCGACTTTCTTACTGAAGTTAGATTTTCACAAGGCTTTTGATTCGGTTTCTTGGACTTACTTATCTTCTGTCATGGAATGTGTGGGATTTTCAGATACTTGGAGGCTCTAGATGGAGAACTGTAGAGCTAATTCTTCTACCTTGAATGGTACTCCAACAAAACCTATATTCTTACAGAAAGGAGTAAAGCAAAGAGATCATCTTTCTCCATTTCTCTTTGTGTTGGCAGTTGAATGATTGAAAAGAATGATAGACAAAGCAATCTCCTTAAATTATTTCTCGGGTTTAAAACTTTTTGATGATTCGCAACATCTGTCAATTCTACAATTTGCATATGACATGGTGTGTTTTTTGCCAGCAAATGAAAGCCAAGTTATTAATATGATAACACTGCTTAGGTGCTTCCAAGTGGTTTCAGGATTGAGAATTAATTTCTTAAAAAGCTCCTTAATTGGCATTGTGCTTCCCTCCTACGGTGTAAGGTATCTTCTCTTCCTATTCCTTACCTGGGAGTTCCTTTATCTTATAAGAATTTACTGGTGCGGGACTGGGATCCTCTAGTATGTAAAATTCTCTCTAAAATGGCCATGTGGAAAGGATCTTGTTTATCGTATGTGGGTAGATTAACTTTGATTAAATTAGTGATTGCAAGCATGCCAGTCTACCTAATGTCTTTGTTCAAAATGCCTATTGCGGTGTCAAAGAAGATTGAGAGTTATATGAGAAATTTTCTTTGGAAAGGTAGCGCAAATAATAGGGGTTTTTGCAAGATTGCTTAGGATGATATCTGCTCTCCCACTAAACTAGGGGGTTTGAATTTGCACTCGATGCAATTAAAAAATTCCAGTCTATTATTTAAGTGGGTTTGGAGAATCCGAAAACTGATTGATGACTCTATGCGGGCTGTTTATTGTTTGCATTTTGCTGGTATTTCTTTGAGTCCATTACCTTCAATGAATCGCTTGTCCCTTTCTCCTATTTGGAATGGAATAATCAAATCTTGTATAAGCGATTCAAATATGTGGAATTTCTTCATTTCATCTATCTCCTTTGTGATTGGAAATGGAGAGCATATTTTGTTTTGGCAAGATGCATGGAGAGGTAATACCAGTTTTGCAATTTAGTTTCCAGACTTGTACGAGAAAGCTTCAGACAAATTCATCTCAGTTACTGAGGCTTATAGGTCGCTTCTGAAATCCTTCAACAGACCAACTTGGTGCCAAAGACTAAGATTGACTGATCAGGAGTCCCTTATTCAATTGAAACAGCAATGTTATATTCTCTTGGACCAATCCGAAACTAATGATCTAAAGTGGAAGCTGGGTAACAAAGGTGATTTCTCTTCAGCTTCATTTATTGCTAGGTATGAAAAGCTATTATCGAGGCCGATTACTAATGCCGAACTTTTTATGAACTGTTGGAATTCAAAATGTATCCCCAAGATAAAATTCTACATTTGGACATTGCTTCATACTAGATTGCCTACACGTCTTATGCTTGCTACTAGAGGCATTATAGCTATTGATGATAAGGTTTGTTCATTTTGCGGTAATGTAGAATCTCAAGAACATCTTATCTTGCACTGCCCGAGAAGTGCTTCTATTTGGTATTCTCTTCTCAAATGGATGGGCTTGTCTTTTGTAATGCCATCAAATGCCTTGGATTTTTTCATACAGTGGACCTCCAACTTTGAAGGTGCTTATCAAACGCATTTTTGTACCTCTTTATGGATGATCTTATGTTGGATTTGGAAACGTCGAAATAAAAGAATTTTTCAGAATTTGGATCCTCCAGAAGACATTTTGTATAAATCTCTGTACATGGCTTTTTTTCTTTGTAAAATCTCAGTGTTCCTCATTTGTATATTCTGCTTCTGATGTAGCTAGCAATCCTATTGCTATCTTATCTTTGTAAGTTTTCTTGACCTTTTGGTCCTTTTAATAAAGACCCCTCTTATAAAAAAAAATATTTTATTTTCAGCATTTATTTCACAGTATCAGTAACATACCATAATTGGTAGCTTAACTGCAATATTTTTCACATCCATGTCACCATATAATTATCACATAATTAATTTACAATAAACTCAAATTCACCCAATTCCAAATTTTCAACCAAATAAAGAATTTCATATCACCAGTACTTTTCCATCGTTTCATAATTCCAATCAATTCATAATAATTTTTTTTCTCAATTAATCAAAATCTCATCCAAACCACTACCATCTCAATTCTTTCAACTTCTCACCAATTCACAAATTCAACAATACCACATTTTTATATCATAACATCAAGCACCGTACATAAATTATCCACTTATGAGAAAGGTAATATATTCGCACACAACCACTTTTCACTTATGAGAAAGGTAATATATATATTTTTTTTATATATCGCACACAACCACCTTTCACTTATAAGAAAGGTAATATATTCACACACAGCCACCTTTCACTTATGAGAAATGTAATATATACTTTTTTATATCACACATGGCCACCTTTCTCATAAATTTCACATCTATGTGAGGCATAACACAATCCCAACCAATTCACTTCACAACACATCACAACCAATTCATAAAATTTGATTCAATCAATATTACATCATTTAACAATCTAAATAAAATCAACTCATTTCACCAAAAGCATATTAACTTAAAAAAAAACATAAAAATTTCCATCCAATTCACAATTTACAAGTCAACCAATTCCACATCAATCCACAACTCATAATTCATTTAATTAAATTACCCATTTACTAATACCAAATCAATCTATCAAAAATATAGCAAACGAGCACACACAGTAATTTTTCACTTAACAAACACAAAATTAATTAATTAATATGTCATAATATATATATATATATATCACACAGCAAATACATATTAACATTCAGCATGCAAAACTCAATAATCCAGGAGTAAAACCGGGGCACCCTCTCACGCACAAAAATAACTTATTTCCTCACTTGACTAGCGATTGCATTCCATCTCTGCAATCCTGATGCTCTTTATCCAAAACCTATATGAATTAATGTTCAATAAAATTTTTACTAATTTTTGGGACACAAATATTATTCAAATTATTTATTTAAAAACACCGTTAGAATTATGTAAAAAAGGCTTTTAGAGATTACCGACATCTAATCTTTATATTTCAATTACACCATTAAGATCAACACGAAAAATTGAATCCGGTATATTTTATCGATGAATAGTACCCCGCTACTGTACCATGAATAGTACCGTGAATAGTGTCCGTGGGCCTACCAAGTCACTGGTACAGATGATGTCATAATTAAATTCTGAAAACACCATTGGACTCCTCTCAAGCTCTAGATTATAAATATATAATCAGTTTTATTAAACAATAAATGATTTAACAGAAAATGAGAAATTCTGTTTAAAATTTCTTACCACAGATCTGTAAATTCTACCCAGTAAAACCCTATCAATTGACCACTTAAAATGAAGCTTGTGAGACAAAGAATCCATAGAGATTAAAATCATTTGATTCTAACTCCGTATGTGAAAGTTATAAGAGTTAGAAATTTGAGATATATATATAAACGAGGTAGATCTGCCTCTTTCTTCCTTTTCCTCATTCTTTCTTTCTTTTTTTCTTTATTTATAAAAAATGGATAATTATCATTTCAACCCTTAGATATTTTATAAATTACAACTTAACCTTTATAACAATTTTTCTTACAAATATATCCAGATCAAATTATAAAAATTTTCTTTTGCAATAATATATATAAATCCTCCTACTTATATTATATATTTTATTTATTTATTATTATTATTATTATTATTATTATTATTATTTTTAGGATGTTACAGAATTCCCCATATGTTCTTAACATATATTTTACTTCTCACATAAACGAAAAAACTATTAACTGCAATCAACTGTCATATAATTTATTTTCCTTATATGACTATTTAATGATTTCAAGTAAATATATTTAGTTTTTAATGAATACATTGATATCATGCTATTTAAACTTAATATTATTAATATATTCAATAGATCATATTTTATAATAATAATAATAATAATAATAATAATAATAATAATAATAATAATAATAATAATAATAATTTTTTAAGTCCATTGAATATATTAATTATAAGGGTGAATTGAATTTAACTTAAATGATTTATTTCATAGAGAGATGGTATAATAATAATTAAAAAGAGAGATAGTGAAAGTAAATTCCACAGGATCAAAGTGTCATATTCTCATCCAACGGTAATAAGATGATAAAGTAAAGTTATTTTGGTAATATTTGGTATGAAGATATTCAACAATGAATGGATTGTGAAAATATATAAAATTTAAAAAACCATGGATTGTGTAGATTATGGATTATGAAAATCTATTGTTTGGTATAATAAAACAATCCATTGAATTGATATTTGATAAATAAATAAAACATATGTTTAATAAATAAATTCGCTTTATACCCTTTTCTTAAATTATATGAAAAAAATAAGTGTTTTAATTTTTAATTAAGTTTAGGTGTAGTTTTACAAAATAAAAATACAAGTAAATTCCATCACTAAAATAAAGTGATGGAATTCAAGAAACCCACCTAGTATGTGGAAATTGAAATAAAAACCTTAAAAAATGGTGGATTGTGGTCATTGCTGGAATTTGGATATGCAAGGTTTTTAATTCAAAATTTTCAACCAAACACATTTATGTTTTAAAATCAATTAAATGTGTAAAATCCACCATGTGAATTCAATCATACCAAACATTGCCTTTGTAAAAATCAAAGTAAGTATAGAATAGGAAAGTGGCTTAGCAGAAATGAGGTAGAAAAGCCCAAAAAGGCACCCTATAAGGGCCCATTGGACCGGTCCATCATCTTCCTCTTCCTAGATTTCTTCTGATTCATCGCTGCAAAATAAAACAAACACATCTTTGTTCGGTTTGGTTTAGTATTTCTCAAGAAACATAGTAGTAAATTGTAATAATTAATCAAAATTATACTCCTACAATATATAGTGAGATAATAGTGGCTTTAGCTTAGTATACTATACACACATAGAAGAAAGGAAAAGAGAGCAATCAAATCAAAAGTCAGAGAGATATGGCAACTGACACAGAAGATTTAGTAAAGGACGAGAAAAACCCACCTCCTCTCGACGAAGACGACATCGCTCTTCTCAAAACTTATGTATGTGTTTCTTTTTTCTCTTTATTTTTCGTATAACCCTAATTTTATGTATTGATCTTCTTTTCAATTTTAATTTTAGGGTTTAGTTTAGTATAAAGATTAAAGATTTGATGACTCAACTGTTTTTTTTGTCGCTGACTTTAGATTAATTTTCTTGCGTTTTTAATTTTAATTTTAATTTGATGTATTGTGCAGGGTTTAGGACCATATTCAACTAGCATTAAGAAAGCTGAGAAGGAAATTAAAGAAATGGCTAAGAAAATCAATGATTTATGCGGTAATTATTCTTATTGTTACCTACTGAAAATTTCTCTGATGTGATTTGTGTGAGCGATGATAAAGTCAATTGCTTTCTTTCGTTACTTGGTTATTGGCTACTGCTTTATATGTGTTTTTGTGAATTCACATCTGAATTCTTCTTTTTTTAATTATTGTAAAAGGCATCAAGGAGTCCGACACCGGCTTAGCTGCCCCCAGCCAGTGGGATCTTGTTTCTGACAAGCAAATGATGCAGGAGGAGCAACCTCTCCAGGTACATACAATACATCTTTGCCATACCCTATGATATTTATTTTTGTGCTACTTGTTTCTCAACTACTAACTCCTGTCAACCAGGTTGCTAGGTGCACAAAGATAATCAGTCCTAACACTGAAGATGCTAAATATGTCATAAATGTCAAGCAAATTGCAAAGGTATGTATGCTTGTTCTGTTATTTTTCTCTACAGTGATGTTATTTTTTCCACTCTTACCTCTTATGTTTATAATGTTTCTCGTGCTGTGCGGCAGAATTGTGTTTTGTGCTCATTCAAAACCAAGCTATGTATGAGTTGTGTGATATGTGCACCCTCATCTGATATTCCTTCTTGATTGCAGTTTGTTGTTGGGCTAGGTGACAAGGTTTCCCCAACTGATATAGAAGAAGGCATGCGTGTTGGGTAGGGTTTCTCTTTTATATTCTGAATTAAGTATTTATTTGCGCTTGAGAGTTGAGACTGTCTGTTATGCTGTATGGGCATTTGTGGCATATTTTACTATAATTTGTTCTTTTGCTCCGTGTTGGTCAATGGAATTTTTTTGTCTTTTTGTTGCAGGGTTGATCGCAATAAATATCAGATACAGATTCCTCTACCTCCCAAAATCGATCCAAGTGTGACCATGATGACAGTGGAAGAGAAACCAGATGTTACATATAATGATGTTGGTGGATGTAAGGAGCAGATTGATAAGATGCGAGAAGTATGTAAAGCTCTATTTCTTCATTTCTGAAAACTATGTTCTTTCAACCTTTCAATTCCATTTTATGCATTACATGGCTAGACAGTATATTAATTGCAAGTGTGCTCCTATTTGTGAAACTTATCATAGGTTGTTGAGCTGCCCATGCTCCATCCTGAGAAATTTGTGAAGCTTGGTATTGATCCTCCTAAAGGTGTTCTCTGCTATGGTCCTCCTGGAACTGGCAAAACACTTTTAGCCAGAGCTGTGGCTAATAGAACTGATGCTTGTTTTATTCGAGTTATTGGAAGTGAGCTTGTTCAGAAATATGTTGGAGAGGGAGCAAGGATGGTTCGTGAGTTATTTCAGGTAAAAAATTGCTCATGCTTGATAGTATATATTTTCTTTCCATTATTCATGATGCAGTTTTATTTGCTGTCCTGTTCCCTTAACTAAATACTATCTTACTGTAGATGGCACGCTCAAAGAAGGCCTGCATTGTATTTTTTGATGAGGTTGATGCCATTGGAGGTGCACGTTTTGATGATGGTGTGGGTGGAGACAATGAGGTCCAGCGTACCATGCTTGAAATTGTGAATCAACTTGATGGATTTGATGCTCGTGGAAACATCAAAGTCCTTATGGCAACAAACAGGTTAAATTTAATAACCGTGTCACTTAATTTTATTAAGGGCTTTTTGGGTGGAAGTAATTCTTGTACAAAAGTGCTCCTTTGTCATTGGTGCATGTGTGCTGGTTCTTCTCTCCATCCATGAATCTGTCCAGCTCTCCCTTCTGTTATAAAATCTTTTTTTTTTCCTTAACAAGCATGCTTGTGTGTCTTGTCTGTTGCCCCAGTTTAGTAATTTCACAGTTACATTTTTTAGTTTCAGTGCTTCATTTATTTCCTTTAATCCTAATTATTTTATTTAAATACTTTTTTCAGGCCTGACACTCTAGATCCAGCACTATTACGTCCTGGAAGATTAGATCGTAAGGTTGAGTTTGGACTTCCAGACTTGGAAAGCAGAACGCAGATATTTAAGATCCATACACGAACAATGAACTGTGAGAGGGATATCAGATTCGAGCTGTTGGCTCGGCTCTGCCCTAATTCAACTGGTAATGATGGTCCCCCTCGGCCTTCTAAACCTGTTGCACTTCATTTTATGCAGATTTTTAATGCTTCATAATTGTTTATTATGGTTGGATTAATAAAATGAGATGTCAGATTTTATGGCTGATATATTTGATGATTGGGGGGTTTTTGTTTTTCTTTCTTCAGGAGCTGACATTAGGAGTGTATGCACGGAAGCTGGGATGTTTGCAATTCGAGCCCGAAGGAAGACGGTAACTGAGAAAGACTTCCTGGATGCTGTAAACAAAGTAATTAAAGGATACCAGAAGTTCAGTGCAACACCAAAATACATGGTTTACAATTAAGCAAATGTTTTCCTTCACATTGAAATAGAAATTTGATACTGCTTATAAATTTCCAAGTGTGATAGGATCTAAATGAGCAGCTATTTCACGAGAACCTTTTGTTCCTTGGTGCATTGAACTTTTGGATCTTCTGTTATTTTCTCGTTGTTCCTTGGTGCATTGAACTTTTGGATCTTCTGTTATTTTCTCAACGATAATTATATTGCATTGCAATACCATTCAACTCAGATGCCTCGAAAATTTTTATTTGGTCTTTACGTATGTATTCATCAACACATGGTGCATGACGAATGAAAAATAGTACTCCTTGTCCTGAAATAATAGACTTATTGTTGAAATCAAAGCAATAGGTTTATAGTTAAGTCACATATTGAATTTGTAAGTTAAGTTTTATAGTTGATGTATGATAAATATATTATAATATTTTTATGACATTAAAGATAATAAATATCATTTGATTTTGTTAATGAAAGGGTAAAATAAAAAAGAGAGTAAATTAGTGTAATAAAACTGATACGGG
>CANYLF010276171.1:0-11168 GCA_948193215.1 Bocquillonia castaneifolia
AAATTCACCCATTTCAAAAGAACACAGATTTCAAATCTTACCTTGTAATTTCCACAACCATAAAATCTTCTACCTGGATTTTCGTCAGTCCAACTTGTCCATCTTGGAGCTCTCACTCTCAATCCCATTACTCTGCAATCACAATACCTAGGACGACCCTCATATTCCAATTCAATATTTGTTCTTCTAATTGATATGGCATTAGATGAAGAAGAACTCGATGATAAAGACATGGTCAAATATAAAAAGAAGAAGTTGAGAATTTTTTTGCTTTGCTGTCGATTTTGTTTAGTTTGATAATGAAAGAAAATTTTAGGGTTCTTTCCTTTTAAAAATAAAAAGAACAAAAGGGGCTTTTTACTGTTACAGGTGCCACGTCAAATGTGTTTCTTTGACACGTAATCACCTGCTAACGGATATTTCATTTGTTAAAAGCGACATCACGTGAGGGGCCAGAAATATGTGTTCTTTTGATTCTTATGGTATTTTTGAGCTAAAAAAAAGGTTAGGGTCATATCCGCCCATCGTCCAAAATATTAAGGTCCAAAATGCACCTTTGCCCTGTTATATATGACATACACGTGGGTTGTACGTGAGAAAAAACCACTAATCAAATGTGTTTACCGTCCGTTAATGTATTCATATTAATTTTCATATGTCATGTGATAGGATTCTAAAACATCTAAAACGTCTAATAAATATGGTCATTGGCATAATAAATTGTAAAAACTATAGATTGGTTTTAGATCCTCTAACGATCACATAAAGCTCAAGAAGGTGAAAATAGTAGTGAGTTGAAGAATTACTTCTTTTGTAATTTTCATCAAGCTACTAAGGAATTAAGTTATATACGGGTAAATTTGGATATCCACTTTAATTTATTTTATAACTGTATAAATGTTTAGAAATTATGTGATCACAGAATTGTAGTCCTAATACAAGCTTAATTACTTTTAAGGCGCTAGATTATAGGTGACCACAAAATTTATGTTAACATCATCCTTTTCAATTTTTCTTCTGTATTACACCTAATTGTTAGATAGATAGTAGATTTCAATTTTCAAATTTCAAAGTGTAAAAAAATTTAAAAATACTTTACAGTCATCCAATCGTTTGATACAATGATCGGGAGCAGGAAAGTATTTTCTAAACTTTTCCGATTTTACCCATGCCTTAAACCAAACATAAGCCAATTATACGTTTGTTGGTAGGAACAAATATTTCCCCTAGGGACTAGTGATGCCTACTCCTCCATTATAATTATAATTAGGGTGAATTACGATTGGCTCCTAAGGTTTAACCTATTTTATTGATTTGTCTCTGAGTTTTATAAATTATATTTTTGCCTCCCTCAAGTTTTACTCCATTTAACTATCAACCCCCTCTGTTAGATTTCCCATTAAGAAGGAAAATAATATACACTTACCCCCTTGTCCTATATTTATACTTTACAGTTACCCCCTGACATATATTTATACTTTACTGTTTTACCCCTCCTTTTTATAATTTTTATTTTTACCCAATTTTACTTTTTATTAATTTTTACATGATTTTACACTATATTGATATAAAAAAAGTAAAATAAATAATGCTCAAATTAATAAAAAAAATTTAAACTCTAAAATTTTATTATTAATAAAAATAAAAAAAAACTATTTTGATAATGATAGTGATAATTAAAATGATTGTGAATCAAATAATTTTATGCAAATCATATTAAAATTTTATGATAATATAGTTTTAATAAATTTTTACAAATCTAAATTTACATGGTAAATAAACGATTAAACAAATAAATTCACACGTATCTCAAGACATGATGTAATGGTAGAGCTGTTTGTAATCAATTTGGAAGTCTCCTGTTCGAATATCCTCCCTAATATAAAAAAATTTACAGTTTTTAAAGTATCTTCATAATTTTTTATTTGAGTTATCTATAAAAATAAACAAACTGAATATATATTTAATACCCAAGTTTATATAAAAAATTATATTTTAATATGACTCATTTATAAGAAAATTATATTTAATTAATATACATGTTTTTATTTTACTGAAATAAAATAGTAAAGATGCCATGGTTTTAAAATTTATTAAAACTATATTATCATAAAATTTTGTTTATTTTTATATGATTTTTATAAAATTATTTGATTTACAATCATTTTAATTATCATTATCATTATCAAAATATTTTCTTTTATTTTTATTATTAATAAAATTTTAGAGTTTGAAATTTTTTATTAAATTATTAATTAATTTGAGTATTATTTATTTTAATTTTTTATATAAATATAGTGTAAAATCGTGTAAAAATTAATAAAAGTTAAAATTGGGTAAAAATAAAAATTATAAAATCGGAGGGTAAAACAGTAAAGTATAAATATATGTCAGGGGGTAACTGTAAAATATAAATATAGGTCAGTAGGGTAAGTGTATATTATTTTCCTTCTTAACGGTGAAATATAACGGAGGGGGTTGATAATTAAACGGAGTAAAATCTGAAGGGAGCAAAAATATAATATATAAAACTTAGGGACAAATGAGTATAATAGGTTAAACCTCAGGGGGCAATTGTAATTCAGCCTTATAATTAATAAACCATTCCTATATAGTACATCCATAAATTTGAAGCAATACAATCAATGTCACTTAATTTTTCACTTCTGCAGAATTAACGCAATATTGTACTGTAGTCACGAACCGGGAAAAAGGTTAAATGTTAGGTCTGTAATGTGCAATCGTATGGCTTCTTGCCTTGATAAGTCTTGCTTTGTAGCTTGCTTTTGGGCTGTGTTTGTAGTTTTTTGGACTAATAATTTTAGACTCATTATTTTAATTAGTGCTCTTCTTCATTCATGCTTCATTTGTTCAAATTCAAGTTGATCCGGTGTATATGCATGTCAAACGTTGATTAGTATTTTCAAGATAAGTTGAAGTTCATTTTGAATTATACGAATTTGAAAACACATATATTACCGACATGATTTATTTATTAGTAAGAATGATAAATTATTTCAGCTTCTCTCATAATGATAAATCATAAAAGTAGAAAACGATGATGGAGTGGGATAAATCACATTTCGTTATTTCCATATATATGATTAGAATTTATCATATCGACAGATAGAGATATATTTTCTTTTTTTATATTTTTTTACTATTGATTTTACAGAAAAAATCATATCGTTTGGGTTTATAGAAAAAATCATATTGTTATCACACGGTTTTAGTTATTAGTTATTGCTTAATACAAATAAAAAATGTAGTATGTTATTGCTAAAATTTATATAAAATCAGAAATTTATATACATTTACCCATCTATAACTTAATTCCTTATTAGCTAGATAAAAGTTACAAAAGTAGTAATTCTTCAACTTACTACTACTTTCACCTTCATGAGCTTTGTGTTTTCATTGGAGGATCTAAAACCAATCTATAATTTTTACAATTTAGTATGCCAAGGGCTATATTTATTAGACCTTTTAGATGCTTAGACATTATGTGATCACCGAATTTTAGTCCTCACACAAAGCTTAATTACTATTAAGGCCGCTAAATTTATCACAAAATTTATGAGATTTTTCTTGCTCACTTCGGGTGTATTGCACCAATAGTTAGATATGGATTGATTTTTAAATCTCACCTATCCAAGTGTAAAGAACTAACAAGTACATTACACACCGTTGGGTGCAATAAATCGGATGTAGGTAAGTATTGTAAAACACCATTTTTCTTACCCTAACCTTAAAGGCTTAAACCAAACATAAGCCTATCATACGTTTGCTAGTAGGACCAAATATTTCCCTAGTGACTAGTGATGCCTGCTCCTGCTTTCTATTACACAATGAACATTCTTATATATATCCATAAATTTAAAGCAATAGAATCAATGTCACTTAAATTTTCACTTCTACAGAATTAAAGCAATATTATAGTTTAGTCACGATTCGGGAAAAAGGTTAAATGTTAGGTCTGTGTTGGGCAATCTTATTGCTTCTTGCCTTGACAAGTCTTGCTTCGTAGCTTGCTTTTGGGCTGCGTTTTTAGTTTTGGACTGATAATCTTAGATTCATTATTTTGATTAGTGGGCTTCTTTATTCAAACCCTTGGTTACATGAGAAGAGAAGGAGACTAAATTCCATTATCAATATCAACATTGCCAATAACAAAAATGTCTTCGCACATCCAATGATAAAGATTATATGTTTTTTTTTAAATTCAAGTTGATCTTTAAGTAAATATTTTAAAGATAGGACACCAAAAAAAAAAAAAAACCCATAAAAGCCGGTCAAATAAGGAACAAAAACTTGCATATCACTACACTTCAATACATTACATAGCTAATAAGTGAAACCCAAAATACAGCCTTACCCAATACAACTCTTTCCTTTTCATAGTGGATTAGCAGGCAATAGGGCATGTAATGTAAATGCTAGAACTATACATTTTCAGCTACATTCCATTCCACCCATTTCTTCTTTGTGCTTGCTAGTTTCTTATTTCCTGCGGCATGCTGTCTCGGCAGGCCCAACTTGCCTTGATAACTACATGATTAAGACCCCCCCGAAAAAAAAAAAGATTTAAAAAATAAATAAAAAGAAATATATGCACAAAATTTTGATGTCAAAATTCATGAAATAATAACATAAGAGTTATTTTCATTAATTGAATAAAGAGGAGCACCTGAAAATAGGACTCAAGCTTCTTCTTCAGAGTTGCATACTCTTTCTTGAGTTGTTGGAATGTCTTGATGCACCTGCTTGGTTACAAGAAAAAACATAAAAATATTGCCTTTTTTTTTTATTAGAAAAAATGGCATCTATACTATAGGAAATGTGGGAATGGACCCAAAGCAATCTTAGCCGTTCAATTGGATGAGATATTTAAGAAATAAAGTGGGAAATGGATGATTATTACCCCTCTCCATTTCCTGCTCTGCAACATTCCCTAAAGAGAGTGCACTCTGCTTTCACCTTTTTGGCTCCAATGCTGCACCCAATAGAAAAGAATAGAGGTATCAAGATTGTTGTGTTAAAGCCAGCACAGAATATACTTAATGATACCTTTAATACAAGTAAATTTTTCTTCGAACATTAGACTCTCAAGCCAATTACAATGTAGGTAAAGCCTCGGAGAAAATAAAAGTAAATTATATTTGGTATATTAGTCTGCGTTTATGCCAATAAATTACCTTGAGCTACTTCCCTTGAATTGATGCATAAGCCCATCTAACTTGTTAAAATCAAGAGGACTCCTCTCCCTGCATAGACACAAGAAACATGCCCACTATATTGATACCAATATACTTATTAGAAGTAAAGAAAAGGAAGAGGCTATAGAAAGAACAGGGGAGTTTTCAACTAACAATGCTTGCTCTATGCTAAGGATTAGCCTCGCTGAGTCCCTATAGTACAATGTAACAACTTCTTCCACAAAATTAGGATTAGCATCATCCTGGAGTTCCTCAAGCTGGATAAACTGTTCATCAAGAAATCCCTGAAAAATGATCCATCAATTTTAGACTTCCATTACAGGCATAAACATCAAAATTAAAGAACAGAAACAAGTTGCAAGTACAAACATAAACATACAATTATCTACTGATTTTCCTATTAGGCATAGAAAAACTCTCTCCCAAAAGTGTGCTAGTACTCTTTTTCTTTCTCTTTCGTCCCTTTTTCTTCTCTCTTTAATCAGGAAAAAAAATCATAAGACCCCACCATGTCATGCGGTATAAAACGTCCACCAGGGTAATAGAACCAGCTCGTACAAGTAAAAGATATGCACCATCATAGCCTAAAAACCTTTAAACCCTTTTAAAAAAAGTTGCCAAATTTGAGAGTAAGAAGTCAAAAAGATAACTTCTATGTGCAAAATATGTATAACACAAGGCATGCATTAACATTTGAGAATAAGAAATGTTGAAAAATGAAAACCTGATCAAACAGAGACTGCCTTGCGAGAGCAACCTGCCTGTGCAATTGGTTTCTTTCCATTATTTGAGAAAAAAAAAAAGGTATTGATTGGATAAACTAAGCAAAGCAAAGAGAGAGAGAGAGAGAGTGAGAGAAGGCAAAGGGAGAAAGAAGAGACAAGAGAAGACTTGAAAGGCTTGAATTTGAATGACAATGCAAAGATGGCAGGAGCTTTATATAGCAGAAAAGGAATAGACTTTTTCACAAAAAGAGCAACAATTGTGAAGGGAGAAAGAAAGAGGGTTTCCCCATGCATATAGACAGGTGTGCATTGCGTAGGAGAAAATGAAAATGAGAATCAGTATCTAACCAATATTAATGCGGGTATAACGGAGTGTAGTCATTTTGATTCTATCATAAAGAAAAATATCAAATCATTTATATATTATTTTATTTCAAATCTTGGGGCAAATACATGCAGATTCTTATATATGCTCTCTATTTTTTTTTGCAAAATCATCCGATTTAGAGTCCAATAGGTACTAACTAATTCAAGATTAAGCCGGATAGAACTAACAGCAAAACTCTTTTTATTGAATTTTAACGCATGCAGCTGCATTCTTAAGAAATTAAACTCAAAATTTTGATTAAGTTAATTAGAATGAGACTGTTATTTTCTACTGGTATTTTAATCACTCAAACCTGGAAGGTTCTGTCAATAAGTTTAAATAGCCATGAGATCACAGTGACCAATTATCTTGAGTGAACAATTTTACCCATCTCAACTCAACTTGCATCTTCTTTTACAAACAGCTTGAAAAAGATTCTATGTCCAATTCCCTATTGATTCTTTTTGCTACTTTTTATAATAAAAATTTAATATTATAAATTCTTATAATTAAATATCTTTCTATTTTACCCTTTTTCTTAACCATATAGGTAACAAAAGAATACAAAAGGGAATGACTAAAGGTTATTAATTCATATATAAAAAGCTGTAGAATTTTACTTTGTAGACGCACAACACTTATTAGGAATTTAAATGAAAAATTGAAATATCTAAGAGGGATTCGTAATGGTCCAATCTAGGCAACAATTTTCTTTATGTATTATGATCTCATCAGAATCTCTCCAATAATGATCATAAATACAATCAAATTGTTGCATTAATCACATGCAAGAGCGAAACTAGGGGTGGTAGCATGGGCGGTCGCCCCCCCTTTGGTTCCCCCTGTCATGGAGATCCACCATCTTCTGGATCCCTCCTCTGCAGTCTTCCGCACTTCTCCGCCCCTCCCTCAGTCAGCCCCGCCTCCTCCCGCTCATTCACACCACCCCTTCCTCTTCTCTGCTCCTATATTTCACCCCTCCTGAAAACTTTTCTGATTCCGCCCCTCATCGCATATAGGTGTAAATGTACATATATATTATTCCACCTTTACTTAAGCATAAGTATGTTTCATGAGTGTTATCTTCATAGAAGCAAAAACCCTAAAAACTTAAAATTCTTGGCATATCTGTATTCTAATTCTGTGTAACTGTGTTTCTTGCATCAATTAATTAAGAAAATGATTTTAATGGGCATCGCACGAGGCAAAGAATTTATCCAAAAAGAGATGAAAGCTAACATGCATGCCTCACTAATCTAATCCAAAGAAATTGAGATTAATAATTAATATTATTGTTTGACGGTCTAATCAAGTGATATTACATCTAGGCCATAAAATAAATTTGTTTGAGAAGGCTAGTCCATCACAACCGATTCTATAACTTGATTGATAAAAAGAATATGATTATGTATGATTTTGTTCCGAGTGATTTGAGTAGATTACCATTGCTGCAAATGGTATCATTTTTTAAAAATCATTTTGTCTAAATTAATAAATCTATTGGCTTCATAAAAAATCAAAAACAAAAGACCAAAGGAATTCAGGACAAGAAAAAGTGGAAAGTTTGATTCTATGAAAAGACCATGTACGGACAAGCTTTACACTGTCAGTTTATAACGTTTCATCTCACATAATAGTTTAATTTTGCTCCCAATAATAAATATAAAGTATTATACTATTTATTATTCACCTTTTTCGTCTAAAACAAAAAAATCAAATCACTGATGTGTGTGTGTGTGTCTATATGATCCGTAAACATATTTAGGTAAATATAATAAAAAATATTTATGCAGATTATCATCCATAAACATATTTAGGTAAAAAGAAATATCTGCATACTCAATCAAACACTCACGTCATTTTAATGGATCTATTGCAAATAGATTTCAGTCAACTCACTTATTTGTGTTTTGCAATCTAGATGTGAGCAGGATGATCATACCATGGATATCCGTTACAAGCCTATTTCCTCACAAATGTCCAATACTGTCGATTTAAAAAAACAAAAGGAGAAGTAAAGAATGTACTTGTAATAAATCCCCCTTTCATGGTTATATTTCTTTTTATTTTAGGGTCTGTGAATTTTTTCTGTAACAAATAAATATTAAATTGCACTTTAATATTTCATCCACTAAGGTTAATAATTTATTTATAATATATACTTGATATAATATAAAATTTTAATCATATTATATTTTTAACTGATTTATTATTAAAGTAATTATTATAAAATTTTTAAATAAGTTATAAATTTATTTGAATAATATATTTATTTTATTCTCAATAAAAATTAAAAAACACTTGTTAATATAATTTACAATAAAAATAAAGTGGTTGAATAACACTAAATCGGTGCATTCTACAGTTACTTTGGTTTTTACAAAGTAACTCTATTTTGTCATCTTATAGCTGCTTGATGAGATTATAATACTTGGTGGATTTTACAACGATTTGGTTTTTTGTTCACTTTGTTTGTACTTTGTAAATAAGGCCGTCAGATAAATATGTGCTCCTTAATTCAAGGGTGATAACTAACAAAGTAAAATGTACATTGTAAAAAACAAAACTATTCTAGAAAACACCTATAATACTTTGATCCTAGTGATAAGATGGTAAAGTATAGTTATTTTATTTTTTACAAAATAATTGTGAAATTAAATCACATGAAAAGTAATTTTATCACTCAAAATACAAAGGTTATATGTATGACATATCATACAAAAAAAATTAATGATTTTAGTTGATAGGGTATAAAGGAGTGATGATTTTATATAAGATGCACTTGCATGTCAAAAAATTACACACCCTTAATTATGTAAAAAAATAACATAATTACATGATATTTTTTTTCATACTTTTCTCTAAAAAAGACAAATAAAATAATGGCAGCTTCATAGCTTCATTTCCAAAACTTCATTAGTATCCCAAAACTAGTTTAAGGAGTAATAAGGGCATCAATGATGAGTGGAATAGAAAGTGTATTCCATCTCACCATTCAACTCTATCCATAGTAAGAGCCCTAATTATGCATGTCAAACTACAAAAAGGTTGCTTTTGCAGCATTTTATATTTTATATTTTTATTTATCTTGATAAATAATTATTTTTTATTCTTTAAAATAACTAATAAAAAGGCATAAATTGTAAAAAAAACATTAATTGTAATACATTCAATTACAATTTTGAATTAACAAAATTATAAATATAAAAATTGTAATTATCAATTGGAATATCTATTAAATCTAAATAAATAAAAAATTAATTATAAATATATAAATTGAATTTTCATATTTAATGTCTTTGACTTTTATATATAAAAAAAACATACTCCCTCCATTTGAAAACAATTGCCTTTCTAGAGAATCAAACTTATGCACAATTAGTTGTCATTTTAGAATTTTAAGAGAATATTTTCTTATTTGTTTCAATTTTATTCTTCACTTACATATAATATTAATAACCATTTCGGTTACTATACTATTCATTTAATAAGAGTATAATATTTTTTTAAACCTTATACTAATCATTTTCTTAAAATACATGCATTAACCTTCAAAGACAACGATTAAAAAAATAGAGTGCATGTTTTTATAAGAATTGTTGTAATTTTTTAGATTAAGTACTCAATTGATGAATTTAAAACTACAGTTGAACCTCCCTGAATTGATACTCTATAAATTAGTAACCTCTATTATTTAATGAAAAGTCAATCCACCGACTCTGTGTTATGTGTATAATTTAATAATTCTACTTCTATTTAATACAAAATATTATATACCTACATATAAGTATTAATTAATAATATCACTATACCCTATAGGGGTGAGCAGAAACCGGACCGGACTGAATTTTCCAACCAAACTGAACCGAATATAAGGCCTGGTCAGGTGACTAGGCCCGTGTTATATGGTTTGGTTTGAAGGGGAGAATATTTTGGTTTATGGTTTACGATTTGGTTTTGAAAGTGAATTGCTTAATAGTGCTTAGCCACTACTGTAGTTGGCGGAAATAGCTTAATGGTAGAGCATAGCCTTGCCAAGGCTAAGGTTGAGGGTTCAAGTCCCTCCTTCCATTCTTGGCTTTATCGTTTAATGATAATGAGTGTCCTTTCGAAAGATGCGAGAAAGCCCTTGCTTCTTCCTTTCTCTTATCTACATACGCTATTAATTGAGTAGCCAAAAGAGTAGAGAATCAATAATTTAGCAAGAAAAGCCACTAGAAAAGGAGAAAAAATTGATATGCTGCCTGATCTTTCTTTGTTTGGAACCCTATGTTGGGTTACGGGTAGAATATTCCAATCGGATTAGAACATGAACGCAGCAGAAATTAAAATTTTTATCCCTTAACCCACCAAGGATCACATGCGTTTCATAGAAACCGAAGGAAGGGTAAACAAAAATTGCCTTTGTAGATCAATTCGTCAAGCCTTCAAGTTTTGCGTCTTGGTTTATTCGGATCTTCAAAGGTGCTGCCTTTCTGAAAGACGACCACCCTCTACAAGTATCCGCACACGAACGAACGATGAACAATTTGGTTGAATGCTAGTTCAGATTCATTTTCTCAAAATGAATTAGGGTTTATTTTTTCTTTTCTCTCCGTTTTCTATTTTTTCAAAGTAAAAGACGACTTGCAGAAACATAAGCCCCTTACACATGATACATATATGTATATATACAAGTCTGCTAGGGTTTAGGTTAAAAATGAATTTTAATTATTATTCATTTAAAACTCCTTTTAAATAATAAAAATTTAAATTATAGTCCTTATCAAATAAGGAATTTATATTTTTAACCAAATCCTTATTAAAATCCTTTACAGATTATTTCCTTATCCAATAAGAAAATATAACTAATTAATTACT
>CANYLF010276722.1:0-24175 GCA_948193215.1 Bocquillonia castaneifolia
GTACAAAAATGTTTACTTCATCCAATACTAATATGCATCCTTTTATAATGTGATACCTGAAAAACACTTAACAAACATATTAGTGAATAACTTAATGTTTTACATCATCAAAATCATTACTGAAATCTCGGGGCTAACAACGGTTATGGTTGGTGGTGTCCATTCATTTTGAACTTGATCCCAAACATCGATTTGGTCACCATCCAGATAGCATTGCATGCTCACTTTCCAATATGGATAGTCACTTCCATCGAAGTAAGGTCTCAAGCTTCCAAAACCATCACCCGACATCTCTAGTGATCTTCAAGCTCCCAATTAAGGAACAATTGAGCTGTGAGGCTATGATACCAATTGAAGTGCCCAAGAGGGGGGTGAATTGGTGCGGAATTAAAAATTAAAATTGTTATGGAGAATAGATAGAAATTTATGATGGTTCGGTCCTACTCTTGACCTACGTCCACTTCTCCCAAATACACAATTTGGGGTTCCACTACCACAAATGGAAATTACGAGGAGATTTAACAGGCTATCTCCAACCTTTACAATAGAGATTTCACAGGCTATCTCTAACCTTTACAAAGAGAATAACAAGGTTCCCTTCAAACCTAGAGTTTACAAAGGCTTACCCCAAACCTAGGGTTTATAAGGAAAACACCAAACCTACCCAAGTGTTTCCCAATCCTCACAAAGATTGACACTTATACAAGGTAGAAAGATCACTCAACCCAAGCAATAAATGCTCTAGAGCTCTAACTACCCACACAAATTAAATTCACAAATGAATTTATTTACAAAGAAATTTAAGAAAATTGATTGCAAGAATTTTGGCTATCTAAGAAATGTGTGTGTGTTTTTTTAAACACAATTAAGAGGGGTATTTATAGCCATAAACCCCAAAACTAGCTGTTAGAAATAACTCAAATTGTGTCTTTAACAGATATAAGAATTTGAACCAAAAGTCAATGATTATCCTAAATCGCAGGCGCAATATCATGTTGACCAGGGGATAACGGGCGCGACATTTGAAACATCCTCCAACGGTCATGTAGACTAAGATATCACGGGTGTGATTTCTATGGTCGTGGGCGCGATCTTAACCTTCAAAAAATGCCTTGAAACATGCCTTCTGTCATATGAAATCACGGAGGTGATTTCAATGTCACGGGCACGAGAATATGATCAGAGACTAGGTGTTTTCTACTTGCTGAAGTCACGGGCATGATGTGCTTAAATCGCGGGCATGATATTGGAAACAGAGAGTTCATCAAAATCAAGCTTCTTGGTCGTCGGGGCAATCTATATATTACGAGCGCGATATAAGTTCCAGAGACTTCTTGATTTTATCTGCTGATGTCACGGGCGAGATTTCACAATCTTCCCCATATTGTGGGTGCGATATAAGTTCTAGAGAGTACATGATTTATGTCTACTTAAATCGCAGGTGCGACTTCTTTGAGTCTTCATAATCACGGGCGCAAATTAGAGGTCATTTTCAGTTTTTGACTTTTGTTCAATGATCTTCAATCTACACACTTAGAGAACCTTGTTAAACATAAATTAAGGTTGTTAAGCTCAAAATAAGATGGATTGATGCCTTCAAAACCAACAATTTGCTTAATGAACCATTGGTTTAAATGTTCTATTTTTTCTGTTTGTTTAATTTGATAACACAATTGACCATCGTAGTAGAAGCAACTTCTTAAGTGTAAGAGAAGCTGAAGGGTATGTTCTTATTTTCTAGTCTGAATAGAGCTACTTATCCGGTGCAGCAAGGGACCCACCAGAAATTGGGAATTCAGCTAAGAGAAAGAGACTTGATAAAGAAACAAAAAAGACTTCATTTGTTGTGTACTGATGCTCCCATATGATCATTGTAACTTTAACGATTGAGACATTTTATCAAATTTTGTGCAAACTGGTGGGTTCATGTCTTGTCTTTTTTTTTTTTGTTATAATCTAGTTTTTTTTTTGAACATTGTTATAATCTAGTTGATGTGCTTTTGTTTTTTGCAAGTTTGAGTAAACAATGATCTTGTATCAGACTATGTTGACTTTCTGTTAGTGTTAAGCTCTTTTACCAGTTTCTTCAAAGAAAAGTAATGAATTAATTTCTTTTATTACTACTTGTAGACATTGAATTTTTGGATCCAGGATAGTGGAAGCGGCCCGGGAGCCCAGTGATGAATTTGGTCTATTTTAGACCAAGCGATTACCCCATTTCTCGTAGAAGTGAGCTGAAGAATAAAAAAATTATTTTTGAATTTTGCCAAATATTTTTAATGTATTTATGGCCTAATTTAGAGTATGAACAGGTGTCTTAATATTTGTCCGAACCTTAAACACAGTCTAAAATAACCCAGAAAATCATTTTGAAAGCCCAAGCCCATTAGGCCCAAGAGGGAACATCTGGCTGAATGATCAATGGTCCGGCAGGATGTTCTTGTCTGGCAAGCACAATTTTGGGTGAGGAGCATCTGACAGATAACGTAATATATTTTATCTCCTCGTCAGACTGAAAAGAGGAATGTCTGTCGGGTTAAAGTTATTCTCTCTGTCGAGAGAATAACCCTAATTGTGACAGATATAAAATCAAACTTATAACTCAGGGGGGGCAATTTCTTTTTTGGGGGACTATTTTTGATCGGAAAAATTTTAGGGTTAGCTAGTTCAGAGAGATTCAAAAGAAAAACAAACATATTTTTCTCTGAGAAGACGAAAATAAAGGATTTTCACGGACTTGAAACGACGGTTTTCAATCCCATTTCATCTGATTCCAATCATTCAACAGCTCAACTACTACCCGAAGCAGTAATCTATCTCATTTCTAAGGGCGACCAACCATCCACTCTTCAAGAATAATTTCATTTCTCCATATACGTTATTTATATTATATGCTGTCATCTTTACATTACTTTCAAATTGGTTTGTTTTGACATTATAGCTTCATATATGAGTTTTATGTGAAAACAGGGGAATTTTGGACGTAAAATAATTAGGTTTGGGGTTGGATTACCCTAATATACATTTTCTCAGTGTATTTTTCATTAAGTTTTCGAGTGTTGTTTTAACTTGTTTTGGACGTCTAGAATTACTCCTTAGAGGTTTGTATACATTGTAGATAGCTTGTACATTGTAAATACGTCAAAGAAAGTAATGTTTAAAAGAAGCAATAATGGGGAAGATGGAGTGCAGGTCCGGCCGGACCAACAAACATCCGGCCGGATGATCAATGGTCCTGCCGGATGATCACCTTTCCAACGAATCATCCCTCTTCTGGCCAAGATTCGTTAGATCAAAATGAACATGCGGCCGAACCTCCAAACATGCGGTCGAATCTTCACTTCCAAAGGCCAAAAATGAAGACTTTTCATCCGTAAACCACCCAGGGCTTCAAGGTCGATCGGTTTGCCCTCTCCTAGGTAGATCGGTCGATCGGTAAGGTTTCTTTATGATTTATGTCTAAATCACTTAGATTCATTTGTAAAATAATTAATCAGATGTTTAATTAAATTAAAGTTGGTAAAAAGTAAATAAAAATGGTAGAAAATCATTTCTCCTTCCATTTCTCTAGGGTTGTATGTATATCGTTATTATTTTCATATATTCCCGAAAAAATATAAAGAAAAATGAATTAATGTGCAAATATTAACCTCAAAATAAAAAAAAATAAAAATAAGTTAGAAACTCACTGTGGATGTTTCGCATGTAAATAAATAAGGGAATAATCCACTCGGCTAACTACTGTTAAAATAAATAGAAACTCACTAAAATCAGCCAACCGCACTCAAATCAATCAGGGTTAATTATAGTGGACTTAATGCAGATCTAAAATTAAATAGAAACAATATTAGGCACACCCATGCATCGCATCCTCTTTTCCGGGTGATTTATCGCTTTATATTGTTTGTCCATGATAGGAAATAATGACCTCATTACTTAATTAAATGGAAAATTGCCTTAGTATTGATGATTCATTCCGAACCCAGAAATCATCTGGTGGTGATGACGAATGGGATTTTCCAAAGGAATTGTTTGTTAATCACTGGGTGATTCCGAAGCAATTCGGGTAGCGACTCCAAATTTTTCATAAAAATCTAAAAAAATCCATTCAGCGGGTATGTCACCATTGCTATTGGACACCAACCGACGAGCAGGCGGTATAACCAAAATAACGCCCTGGGCGCTCTGTCCACAGTGGCGACTCCACTGGGGAAGTTTTTACAAATAAAAAATGAATGAAGATTCTGAGAAATTTTCCATCTTTTTAATTAATCTGGTCATTATTTCCTTTTGCATTACACGTAGGTCTGCATTTTTAGGAGTCCTTATTAAACTCCAGTACCATCTATAATGCTACCCAACGATTTCATTCATTTCTTGGGCTGTATTTTTGGTGGACCACTCACAATGATTGAGTATCCTACCCGGCTTACCATCTTAGCAATGGTTAATGAGTCGTGGTTAATGGGAAACTCATACTAGATCTCCTACCATTCTAGTAATGGTTAATGGGAGTCTGACTCTGTGGGAGCCTTTTTAGCCAAACCGAAGAATCAGAACCCAGCATGTAATGGCCAATAGAAGTTTCCACCAGGCTGTACCCGCTAATTCTATCTGTTGTAATGCTGCCATGAGTAATTATGATAATCAAGCCTAAAAGCCTATGCTGAAACTCTGCCAGCCTAAAAGCGAGAGTGGGGGAAAAAGGATAACAAACTGGATTATCATAAATGCTATTATCTGCTAGGACAATTAGAGAGAGTATTAATATACAACGGTACTATCATCCCCTGTTGATGATATAAAGTACCCCAGCCTATCTAGGAAATGGACTTTTGGCAGACAGAATACGTGTGTGGGAGAAATAAGGTTGGAAGGCCTACCAGTTGGCAGTATTTATTACTTGTACAACTAACGATTTTCTTGTTTCCTTGTCATGCATACATGCATATGCATCTCATGCATATTTCTAACCCTTTTATTTTGCAGTTAATATTGGGTCCCAGTCTAATTGGAGAAGAGTAAGGAGCAAGCTGATCAGAGAAGATAATCACTTTAACACAGACAGCACTGACAGAATGGCTGGAGCAAGTCAACCAATTGATATGGATGCAATGTTGAACACCATGAGGGACATGATTAGGGAGGAAGTACAGAATGTTGTTAATGCGAGAATACCTGAGACTCCACCTCTAGAGGGGGAGGATAGAACTGAGGGTAATGATGTCATTTCCACTCTCACCAGGAAAATGGAAGTGTTATAGGAACTTGTCCGGGAAAGGAGGTCTGATACAGAGTTTGACTTGGACAACATGGGGTTCAAGGGAATGAAGAAGCTGCCTCCTAAATTTACTATGCCTGACATGCATAAATTTAGCGGAGTTGGGGATCCAAAGCTTCACCTCAAGCAGTATGGGTCCATTATGGCTGCTACTCCACTTGATAATGAACAGAAGGTGGGGGTGTTCCCACTATCCTTGACTGAGGTAGCCCAAGATTGGTATCACAGACTACCAGCCACTATCCAATTAAACTGGAAGGAGCTTTGCGAAGCATTTTTGGGACAGTACTCTTACAACACCAGACTGGAGGTCTCTCTGAGGGACCTAGAAATGACTAAACAAAGATATGGTGAGCCATTTACTGATTTTCTGACCAGATGGAGAAATAAGGCAGCACTCCTCAAGGACAATCCTTCTGAGAAAGACCAGGTCCGGATAGTAGTCTGGAATGTGCTCCCCGGCATGGTAGAAACCTTGCAAATTATGAATCCCAAGACTTTTGGTAGCCTGTATGATGACGAGTTACAGTGTGAAGAGATAGAAGCTGAAAAGAAAAAAAACCAGAAAGGGAAGGCCACCTATAACCGATCCTCAAGCACCAATACCCGAACTGTTGATGTGAACCGGGTAATTACCAACAGAAAATTCTCCAATTTTAACCAACCCCTATCCAAAGTATTTGAGAGATTAGAAAGTCAAAGCCTAATCAAGCTTGAACCAGCCCGATTCCCACCAAACCCGAGCTTGCCTGGATACAACCCTAACACCTTTTGTAAATTCCACCAAACCCCCGGACATTCAACAGATAATTGCCTCAAACTTAAACACGCCATCCAAGACCTAATCGAAGCTGGTAAGATTACAAACCTAGACCACAGACCACCTAGCACCAAACATAACCCCCTGCCTAACTATAATAGAGTACCCCCACCTAACCGGACCATGTGCATCAATTCTGGTTTCACTAAAGCTAAAGTTATGGCCTCCTTTGAGTCTGAATCAACTCTGGCAGACATGGTTGCCGGCCATGTAAGACATTTGAAGGAAGAATTACCTCATTTAGGAGATCTGTCTAGTTTGTACAAATTACAGTTAGGTTCTGACAAATGAGTCAGGAGTTTGTACATGTTTGATGCTTGGTACTCTTCAAGCGAGGATGAAGCAAAGGTGACAGATTCCTTTTACTTGGCTCAGAATGATGAGTCCCTATTACAGGTTACCCGGAGTGGAAGAGATTACCAGAGGAAGGATGTTGATATCCCAGAGTCTAGCAACCGGAGAAGCGGTTCCTTCCCAGAAATGGGTAAAGAAATTGTTGAGGTCAAAGAAAACTTGGTAATGGAGTAGTTAAAGAGGACCAAGGCAAATGCAAGCATTTGGGACATACTGGTGTACTCAGAAGCTCACAAGAAGGCTTTGGTAGAAGCTTTGTCCAAAATTCGAGTTCCTGAAGATGTTTCCCCTGAAAACATGGTTGGAATGATGCTGGAAAGAAGGGCAGGAGACATCACCTTCACCAATAAGGATCTGCCTCTGGAAGAACGGGAGCACAATAAAGCCCTGTACATTGTTGCTGAGGTTAATGGAAAGAGAACTTCATGTGTTATGGTGGATGAAGGGTCCGCCATCAATGTCTATCCATCCAAAATTCTCCCTAAGTTGGGGATTACAGCTGTTGATCTGCAACCTTCCAACCTAGTCATCCGGGCATATGATGACTCGAAGAGAAATGTAGAGGGGACCTTCATGGCCAAAGTCAAAGTTAGGCCAATTGAATCTGAAGTATGTATTACTATCTTGGATATTTTGATGACCTTTGTAGCTCTGTTGGGAAGGCTTTGGTTCCATTCACTAGGAGGGGTTCCATCCACGCTCCACCAGAAAATCAAGTTCCCACATGATGGGGGCATTCTGACTATCAATGCTGAACTAACACACTCAGTTGCTATGCTACGGGCTTCACCAAAGGGTGAAATTTCTCCCATTGGATTTCAGATCATGATGATTGGGGAAGGATACATGAATCCACAGTTAAATTCTATGATGCAGAAGATGAATTTCCTCCCAAGTCGCGGCCTAGGAAAAAACCAACAGGGAATAGCCACATTCCCGGACTTCAAGACACAGACTACCAAGGAAGGCTTGGGGTATACTAGAGAGCCTGCCAAGAAAGGAGAACAGAGCTTTATCAAAAAGGGTGGATTGTATGATTTCTTTGTGCTAGAAAATTAGGGGGCACTAAGCGAAGCTTCAAAGGGTAAAAGTTCCTTTCTGATCCTAGAAGAGCTCATCACTAAAGGTTTGGCTGCCAAGATGGAGACGCTAGCGATCCAAGAGGAGATTGTGGATGTTAAGGAAGAGGAGACCCAGTAGAATTTCTCTGATCTTGATGCTTTTATTTATGATGTACTTGCTGAACACTGTATTTCTGATGATGTAATAACTCCTGACCTCTTTGAGGAGGAGGAATTGTTTATTTCGAAGGTCAATGATATAAACTCCGACTTTGCTTACTTGTGTGATGTTGACCTTGATGGCACTGTGCATTTTATTAATCATAGCATAAGCATGTTTAACATTAATTCTATGCAAATAAATGCATTCAATTTAGGTACGAAAGAACTACCACAGGAAATACTGATTGCATCTAATGTGACCCCTGAAGAGAGAGTGAGATTTGAACAGATTCTCAAAAAATGGAAAGAAGTATTCACCTGGACCTATGCAGACATGCCAGGGGTTGATAGAAGCATCGCGGAACACTCTATTCCTACCAATCTGAATATAAAGCCAGTCAGGCAGAAGCTCAAGAGGATTAGACCAGAATGGGCGGTACTGATTAAGGAAGAGATAGCCAAACAGTTGAAAGCTAAGTTCCTAGAAGTAGTTGAACACCAAGAATGGTTAGCCAACATCATCCTGGTTCCTAAGAAAGACGGTTGAGTCAGGATGTGTGTGGATTTTAGGGATTTGAACAAAGCATCGCTGAAAGATAGCTTTCCTCTCCCTCACATAGATGTACTGATCGATAGTGCAGCAGCCAGTATAATGTATTCCTCTATGGATGGTTATTCAGGGTACAATTAGATCATGATGGCCATTGCTGATAAGACTAAGACGTCCTTTGTAACTGAATACAGTACTTAGTGCTACACAGTGATGCCGTTTAGGCTCATGAATGCAGGGGCGACATACTAGAGAATGGCTACAACTTTATTTCATAACATGATGCACAAGGAAGTAGAAGTCTATGTGGACAACATGATGGTCAAATCCCCAACACGGGAGGGACATTTTGAAGCCCTAGAAAAGTTCTTGGCAAGAGCTGCCAAATACAACCTGAGACTGAACCCAACAAAGTGTGTGTTTGGAGTAACTGAAAGCAAGCTCTTGGGACACGTGATCAGTCAAAAGGGAATAGAAGTTGATCCAGACAAGATCAAGGCCATTCAATAAATGCCAGCTCCGAAGACAGAAAAAGAAGTCAAGGGATTCTTCGGGAAGATCCAGTACGTCAACAGGTTCATATCACGTCTAACCATGATCTGTGATCCCATCTTTAAGTTACTAAGGAAGAACCAGCCAAAAGAATGGAACCCCCATTGTCAAGAGGCGTTTGAGAAGATAAAACAGTACTTGTCTAATCCACCGATAATGCAACCTCCTAAAGCAGGGAGGCCACTGATCCTATACATGGCCCTAAAAGAGGAAGCTATAGGTGCAATGATGGCTCAAGCTGATGAAGCAGGTAGAGAGCATGCAGTTTACTACCTCAGTAAGAAGTTGTTGCCTTATGAAGTCAAATATGATGTAGTTCAGAAGACTTGTCTGGCTGTCATTTAGGCTACTTGCAAGCTCTGGCATTACTTTCAGTCTTACCAAGTGGAAGTGGTGGTAAAAATTGATCCCCTGCAGTACTTATATGAAGCCTCTGTCTTGATCGGGAAGTTGACCAAGTGGTTGGTGTTGTTAACTGAGTTTGATATCCGATACATGACCAAGAAGACAATCAAAGGATGGGCAATCACTGAATTCCTGGCTCTCACTCCAAAAGAGTCAGATGAGCAGTATGAATTTGAATTCCCTAATGAAGGACTCAAAGCAATAGAGGTTCAGGGGTGGATCTTGCACTTTGATGGAGTAGTGAATCACAAGGGAGCTGGGATAGGAGTATTACTCATGACACCAACAGGAGAGCAAATTCCACTTGCAAAGAAGTTAGAGTTCTCAACCACCAACAACATGGTTGAGTATGAAGCCTGTATCTTTGGATTAGAAGTAGCGCGCTCTGCAAGAGCTAAAGAAATCTCAGTCTATGGAGATTCAAAAATGGTTGTCAATCAGGTAACGGATGAATGGGAGGTCAGAGATGAGAAATTGAAGCCGTATGTTGAACACCTGCAATAAGTCAGAAATCGCTTTCAGAAATGCAGCTTGTTCAGATGCTTTAGCCTCACTTGACTCGGTATTGGAGGATCCTGGTAAAATACAGATGAAGCCTCTGGTAATGACAAGAGCTAGACGACCTTGTTACATGAAGAAGGAGATAGCGTGCTCTACGGTCCCCAAGAGAATTCCTAGTTCTATGATGTCTTAAGACACATGGAAACGCGAGAATATCCTGAAGGATCAACAAGCAAACAACGCTTTGCCATACAGCTCCAATCCAGGAATTACACTTTCCATGATAGGGTGTTATACTGAAGATCACCTGCTGGAATACTCCTCAAATGTGTCACAAAGGAAGAGGCCGGGGAAATTATGAATGATATTCATGCAGGGGTTTGTGGACCTCATATGAGCGGGCCTGTATTGTCATTGAAGATTTAAAGATAGGGATGTTACTGGGATATTATGGATAGGGATTGCATCAGAGTTGTTCGCAAATGCCACAACTGTCAGATATACGGTGATCAAATTCAAATCTCGCCTTTTGAACTGCACAACCTGGCTTCCCCTTGTCCTTTCTCTGCTTGGGGAATCGACATTATGGGACCTATAAAACCTACTACTTCCAATGGTCACAAATACATCATTGTAGCAGTAAAGTTCCTCACCAGATATGTGGAAGCTGTTTCACTCCCGACGGTCACCGCTCGCAGCATGACGTAATTCCTAGATAAGAAGATCAGGTGCAGGTTTGGGCTCCCTCACCATATTGTGTTAGATAATGGGGTGCAATTCCAAGGGGAAACGGCTGATTTTTTGAAAGAAAAGGGTATAAAGCACCACAAGTCATCCCCTTACGGACCACAAGCAAACGGAGCCGTGGAAGCTGCCAACAAGACCATCAAGAAGATACTAGCGAAGATGGCCAAGAGATACAAAGATTGGTCTGAACAACTTCCATATGCTGTTTTTAGGTAAAACACCACCATCAGAAGCGTGACGGGCCAAACATTCTCTTTGGTGCATGGGGGAGAGGCGGTACTTCCAATAGAAATGCAATGCAAGTCACTTCGGATAGTACTGGAATCACAGTTGCCAGAGGCTGAGTGGGCAGAAAAGAGGTATAGACAGCTATTATCACTGGAAGAATATAGGAAGAAGGCTCTCCATCATACGTAGTTATATCAGCAAAGATTGGCCAGATCGTTCAACAAAAGTGTCAAGTCCACAACCATTAGTAAGGGAGACTAGGTGTTGAAGCAGGCCAGGCCAATCCCATTTGATCCTCACGGCAAGTTCAAACCTACCGGGGAAGGCCCATACATGGTGGTGAAAATCTTACCCAAGGGGGCGGTCAAGATTTCGAATCTAAAAGGCAATGAATTCACTCAACCCATCAATATGGACAGGCTGAAGAAATACTACATGTAAAAAAAATAAAATAAATCGAGAGAAAATTTCCAGCTGTAAAACCCGCGAGGGACGGTTGGTAACAGGGGGCACGCTAGATGTGATCAGTAAAGTACGCTTTTGTAACAAAAAGATTACATTCCATCAATAAAGGGAAATTATTAGTAAATATCGTCTTATTTATGATTATAATGAAATGTTTACATGTGCTTAAAGGAAAGACATTCTCATGACATGTGAAAAGGGTGGATATGAGACCACCTAACCCCTAATATTTCCATATGGCATCCTACTAGTATTATACAGGTCAGTCATAGCCCTAGCACAGGCAAAAGAGGGCTCATCATGTTGCAGCACCACTCAAGCCTTGTAAAAGTTGTCAGTTGCCGTACTACTACGAAAGGGCACATTGATGAGGCGGCACCTACCACCCCAAGCACGTCGAATCCGATCCAGTAATGGAGGTTGCAGGGAGGATGCCTCGAAGTCAGGGAGAACAGGGATGATACGTTGAATCTGCCCATACTGGCGACAAAGCCTGGAAGGGGTATAAAAACTAGCAAAGTGCAATCCAGCCAATGGGACAAATCCAACGGATATCATCCTCATGCCTGTTACCCAAGAAATCATCCCAATCGGCTTCAGACTAGTTAATTGCATCGCGAGACAGGCAACGGGTCATCAGTTGCCTAGGCGTGTAAAGGTTCGGGTTCCGGGGAACTTCCAACAAAGCCAACCTTTCTCTCAGTCAAATCTGTAAAAATTAATAACCCAATAAAAAAATAATAATAAATAACAAAAAAAAAATAATAATAATAAAATAATAATAAAAATATATAAATAATAATAATAATAATAATAATAATAATAATAATAATAATAATAATAATAATAATAATAATAATAATAATAATAATAATAATAATAATAATAATAATAATAATAATAATAATAATAAAGCCGCCATCCACCTGCAGAAGTATCGGTCTACCCCTGAACCGATCGTCTTGGGAGACGCAGTCCAGGCCAATAAGAGTTTCAGCCAGGATAATTGGAAAAGGGTCCACACCGTCCTCTACCTGGCTAATGATATGGGCAATCTGAATATCATCCGTGCTGTCCGGGTCAGTCAACAAGTAAGCCGCATACATAGAAAATGCAAGAATCCTCCACCAAGCAAGGCAGCCAACACTTTTATGTCTACAATTTTCTAACAGCTCGGGCAGAGTTGACACATCATTATTTGCATAAGACTGCAGAATTTGAGGTTGCAAGTCGAAAAGCGGAACCATAAAGGTAGGGAAATTTGGCTCCAGAATGGGCAAGGCTACAGCAATCGAAGATGAAGTATAACTTTTACCTAAAATAGCAACAAATTCTTTATGCAGAAGGGCATATTTCAAAGTCTCTGAAGCGGAACACATGGTCCCGAGGACTCCAACACTTGGCAGCACTTAAGAAATGTTCATCGAGAGTCATGGTCCTCACAGAAACCAGGGGAGACAAAGCAAAATCAAATAGATAATTCCATTTCTGGTGACTAGAGCCTAATAACTCTTTGATGAGATTGTTGATCATGGAAGGAGCGGGAGACAATGAACTCATTATGGTAATGGAATTGTGAATAAAATAAAAAAAGAGGAAGTGAAGTGTGGAATTATGAGCTTGGAGAAGAAGGAAATGGAAAAGCACAACAGCAAAGGGAAAAGAAGTAATGGGCAAAGCAAAGGGAGGAAGCAAAGTGAAGCAAAAGAAAATGAAAAATGAAGTGACGGAGGAAGAAATATGCCTTAATATAATAGGAAATGCATGCATGGGAGAAGAAGGGAGGTTTTTGATTGATGGATTAATAGGCATGGCAGGTATAAGAGCTGTCTCCAGCAGAGGAAAGCAGAAGATAGATTAATGGCATAATACGTGTAAAGCCAGTTGACAGAAGTCAAAAGAAACGCATGCAGGGACTGAACGTCCGGCCGCACGATCAAACATCTGGCTGAATCTCCAAACGTCTGGCCAGATGTTCACGGCTGGGACAGGCAGAATTTTCATGCATTCCCATGCATACATACGTCCATTCACGTAAATTGAGTCAACATATAGGCTCATTAGCATTTTTCGCTAGTAAACATCATTCCATTAGGTGTAAGATACTCATGTAGACATGCATTCACAATATATAAAGCATATTAACATCTCTATAAATAGCTAACCACTATACCAAACATTCATAAACATCCTAGCATTTGCATAACAGGTTCAGAATCAAAGCTGCCCCAATGAAAGCACAGCTACAAAAAAAAAATCAGAAGTGTTCGAAGCTAAAGGGCTAAGCAAGCGCCCATCACATCCACAAGCAACTATGAGACACGGGGCTCTCAATCCTACTTGGGGCAGACCCGCCTCTCAAACTGGGTCTGGTCCTCCTCATCACTGCTGCTGCTCGATGAGTCCTCCTTCTCAACATGTGGCACGGTCACAGTGGTCCTCTGCTGCAGTTGGGTCCTCAAACTAGCAATCTCTGCCACCTGCTCATTGGACCAGGACTGCCAAGCATTGCACAACCCCACAGCCATAAACTTGCACTCCTGGAACATGCTAGCCACCTGATAAGCGTCATCGATTAGAACCTATAACATAAGGAGTTCGTGAGAATTTTAGTTAATGGGAAGTTCGAAGCAAAAAATGACTGTAGAAGACTTACATGGCTAACGCCAGGCGGAACCACCAGGCGATGCTCTGTAGAGGGCTCGATGACCTGCTCTGAGATACCTCCAAGCGTGCAGCAGGTAAAAGAGGAGGAAGGGAAAGATGACACTTGGTCGAGACGGGTGGCGCTCCTCCGACCTGTAAGGACTGGACCTCCACCAGCTGGACTCTCCTTAGCGGTCGTCCCACCAGCACGGGCCTCAGCAGAAGAAGTGCCCATATGGCCACAGGTGCCACTTATCAAGTTCAGATCCCTAAAGTTCCTAGGGAGCTTGATCAGATCTCTCCTAGCCTAATAAATAAAAAAAAAGAGAGGGGGAAGAGGTTAGAACAAGCCAGTAAATAAGAAGAAGCATTCAAAAATAGACAGATACTTACAGCCAGGGCCCTCGTCGTAGGCAGAGGTAGAACAGGTAAACAGGAATCAGCCAGGAAGGCAGGATATGATATGTCCTCGACAACAAAGCCCAAAGCGGCCTGGCCAATAATCCAACGAGCCACGAACACCTCCCTCAGGCGGTGAGTATAGAACATGCTCCGCGAAGGATCTTGGGGAACAATCTCCCGCTCTGTGGCCGAGCACTAGTCGATCACCCGCTCGCCTAGGAACCATATCCTGCAGCCCAAGCCCTCCAATAAGACCGCCTCTCATCCTTAGCCATGGAAGCAGTCACATACTCTGGCAGCCTAGCTGGCGCTCCCATCCAGTCCAAATGGAACTATAGTCATAACCAACTGGGTCAGAACATGAAAACAAAAATGAGATAAAAGATTACAAACAGACACTTACATCCTCAGCAAAATGGGTTAGCAAGTTCAGAATCCTCCTATGGTCCGCCAAAGTCATCTGTGGGGACAGGTTATGAGACGAGCCCCATCGCCTCAACATAGGGAAAGTCCCGCGGACACCTATGGGGTGGAAATTCTTCAGCAGGCCCATCTCAATGGCCCATATCTGCAAAAGAAACAACAGAAGTTAGTAAAAAAAACATATGTATGTAATAATAATAATAATAATAATAATGATGATGATGATGATGATAATAATGATAATGATAATGCAGTCCAAAGGAAGAAGCTAAAGTTAGAATATTTACCTGCATAGCGTGCCAGAAGCCGTTTAGCTTCTTGTACCCCATGGAAAATTTATCCAGACAGGAGTATAAGTAAGCCAAGGTGGCAGACCCCTAGTCATAATGCCCCATGGTGTCGAAATCCCTCAGCAAAGGCACAAAGTGGATCCACAGACTGCTGGTCTCATTACAGAATAAGGTACTACCCAACAAATGGAACAGGAATATCCGGGCCATCTGGTCATGGGCCATGGCTGTGACAGAGTCCCGATACTGCTGTCGGTCGTCCTCCCCTTCAAAGAGAAATGGGGTCAACCACTCTAACATGCTCGTATAGAGGATCCTCATGTCCTAATCCCGAAAGACAGGCTCAAACCCGAACATGCGCTGGAAGTAGGCAATCCTCTCCTCTAGTGAGGTGAAATAGAGCGCACCATCAAAGGGAATCCTCTCACCGTTGCACCGAACGCCGGTGATCGCAGCGAACGCCTCCAAAGTAAGTGTGTACTCCCTGCATGGTAGCTGAAAGATATGAGTACTGTACATCCAACACTCCATCAAAGCATAAGTAGAAGCTCTGTCTACATGACCCAGCTGGTCAGGAAGAGCCATCATGAAGGTGTCCAGCTCGGTGCGACGGACCCGGTCCCTCACCACCTCTGGAAGCATATTCCAGGCCCTCCTAGAATCACATATGTTCCCCGACTGGGAGAAGCTAGTAATGGACCCTCTCTGCAAATAAACACCCACTGTAAGTAAATCATGCACGAACATATGTCAAATTCACCATTTCACATCACATACACCACTTAGAACAAACGAGTTTCAAATAAAAGACACAATCACATGACAAAGATGGAACGAACGGGTTTCGGACATGACACATTTACAACACGATCACAGTCTTAAACAAACGAGTTTTAGGACAAATACACATTCATATGTGACAAACGGGTCGTGAGCGCACCAACACAGTATCCAACATAATTTGGAAAAATCACACAAACCTGACTGGATGTAAACGTCCGACCGAATGTTTGAACATTCGTACGGATGATCGAACATCCGGTCAGATGTTTAGTAAACATTCGGTCGAATGTTTATGACCCAGGCAGCAAGACACAAATTTTTCAAACAATTCACCTGCATTTGCAAGCATTCACAGCACATAGCACACCACAATCACCATCGCATGTAGGAATAACCATTCAAACCAGATTCAACTACCCAAACGCCATAACGCAACGTTCATCAAACATTCACCAAAACTATCAAATTCACCAACATCCAAAACCCATAATATATCACAAACCATCCCTAGATATGATTAAAATCACCCAAAGACCGAAAAAACACCAAAAATGAAAAAAGTAAGGCTGCCAAACGTTGCAAACGTCTGGCCGCATGATTGAACATCCGGCCAGACGTTCAACCGTGCGGCCGGACCTGCACATCTGGACAGCGTTCCAAAAACACCAAAACACCAATTCAACCATTAAAACACAACCAAATCACCGAGTAATTGAAAACTAACCTCTAGTGAAGTGTGACAACTGATTTAGACGCCCAAATTCATCAAGGGTTTGATGTCCTCACCCCTCTCCAAGCCGCAAGAATCCGGGTCATGTACACATTCATCCACAGAAAAAAAAATTGAGCAAGAGCAGTCTTCAAATGGGTTTAGGGGATCCACAATTGGATTGGCAGCCGCTGGAGTATGTGGGTCTTCCTTCATTGGGATTTCTCCTTGATTGGCCATTAATGGAGAAAGTATGAGAGAGAAAATAAACAGAGAGAGAGAGAGAGATGATTGGGGAAGAGAAGAGAATGAGAGAAAAGGGAGAATGAAAAAAAAACAAAGGGAAATAGTGAAGTGGGAAGAGAAAAAGCTAGGGTTTTGAGAGAAAAAAATTATTGTAAAATTAATAAAAATAAAAAATATATATAAAGAAGAAGAGAAGGTGGGGGGGTGCCGGTTACATTGTGAGAGTGGGGAACCAAATTACCACTTTGGTCCCTCAAAATTTGAATCCTGTAAAGAAATCCAGAAGTCAAAGGGGTCCAGGACAGACTGGTGAAAAATCAATTTGGGGGTCCTGGAGTCCCCAAAAATCTCAAAAATTTACCAGAGCAATTGAAAAAGTATTTCGGAGACCATGAAACTTTCAGATAAATTTTCAAAGCTACCGGACAAAAATTTGGACAGACCGGTGAAAAATCAACTTGGTAGTCCCAGAGACTCCAAAAATTCTAGAAATTCACCAGAACAATTGAAAAATTATTTCAAAGACTTTGGAACTTTTAGATAATTTTTTTGAACTACCAGGCAAAAATTTTGACATAGAGCATTAGAATCTCAGAAAATTCAAAACAGCACGCGGACGAAGCCAGAAAAGTTTTAGAAAATTCAGGTAACCTCAGTACACTATGAATTATTTTTCAGACTAATTTGTGGTAGGTAAAATGATACCAAAAGCTCCAGTTGGCGAACGAGTCAATTTGCAAAGAGAATGTACCAGAATTAATGTTTGAGCAAACGAAGCCTATTCAACATAATTCTAGACCAATAAAGAGTTTAGAATCCTTTATCTAGTCGATCAAGAGCATCCTAGATTTCTGTGTCAAGACAAGTTGAGCACAGACATTAGATCCTGGGGACGAACTACCTCCAGTATCTCGGAGACGAACTACCTCCAATTTACCAGCGACGGCTATCCAGGGAGACGAACTACCTTCCACCTATTGGAGATGACTATCTAGGGAGACGAACTACCTCCCGACCCTCGACGACGACTATCGAACCCCGAGCCAAAACACAGACTGTATCCTTTCGACAGGTTTGCTTATGTTTGTTTGCTTAGACATTCATTTATTCATGTTCTCGTAACATTACTAAACTTTGACAAAGTGGGGGCAAACTGTAGACACTGAATTTTTGGATGCAGGATAGTCAAAGCGGCCTGGGAGCCCAGTGATGAATTTGGTCTATTTTAGACCAAGCGATTACCCCATTTCTCGTAGAAGTGAGCTGAAGAATAAAAAAATTATTTTTGAATTTTGAAAAATATTTTTAATGTATTTATGGCCTAATTTAGAGTCCGAACAAGTGTCTTAATATTGGTCCGAACCCTAAACACGGCCTAAAATAACCGAGAAAATCATTTTGAAAGCCCAAGCCCATTAGGCCCAAGAGGGAACATCCGACAGAATGATCAATGGTCCGGCCGGATGTTCTTGTCTAGCAAGCACAATTTTGGGCGAGGAGCGTCTGGTGGATAACGTAATATATTTTATCTCCTTGCCAGACTAAAAAAAGGAATGTCTGTCGGGTTAAAGTTATTCTCTCTGTTGAGAGAATAACCTTAATTATGACAGATATAAAATCAAACTTATAACTCAGGGGGGTCAATTTCTTTTTGGGGGGACTTTTTTTTATAGGCAAAATTTTAGGGTTAGCTAGTTCAGAGAGATTCAAAAGAAAAACAAACACATTTTCCTCTGAGAAGACAAAAACAAAGGATTTTTACGGACTTGAAATGATGGTTTTCAATCCCATTTCATCTGATTCCAATCATTCAACAGCTCAACTACTACCTGAAGTGGTAATCTATCTCATTTATGAGGGCGACTAACCATCCACTCATCAAGAATAATTTCATTTCTCCATATATGTTATTTATATTATATGCTGTCATCTTTACATTACTTTCAAACTGGTTTGTTTTGACATTATAGCTTCATATATGAGTTTTATGTGAAAACAGGGAAATTTTGGACGTAAAATATTTAGGTTTGGGGTTAGATTACCCTAATATACATTTTCTCAGTGTATTTTTCATTAAGTTTTTGAGTGTTGTTTTAACTTGTTTTAGACGTCTAGAATTACTCCTTAGAGGTTTGTATACATTGTAGATAGCTTGTACATTGTAAATACGTCAAAGCATGTAATGTTTAAAAGAAGCAAAAATGGGGAAGATGGAGTGCAGGTCCGGCCGGACCATTGATCATCCGGCCCGGACCATCAAACATCCGGCCAGATGATCAATGGTCTGGCCGGATGATCACCTTTCCAACAAATCATCCTTCTTTTGGCCAAGATTCGTTAGATCAAAATGAACGTGCGGCCGAACCTCCAAAGATGCGGCCGAATCTTCATTTCTAGAGGCCAAAAATGAAGACTTTTCATCCGTAAACCCCCCGAGGCTTCCAGGTCGATCGGTTTGCCCTCTCCCTGGTAGATCGGTCGATCGGTAAGGTTTCTTTATGATTTATGTCTAAATCACTTAGATTCATTTGTAAAATAATTAATCGAATGTTTAATTAAATTAAAGTTGGTAAAAAGTAAGTAAAAATGGTAGAAAATCATTTCTCCTTCCATTTCTCTAGGGTTGTATGTATATCATTATTATTTTCATATATTCCCAAAAAAATATAAAGAAAAATGAATTAATGTGCAAATATTAACCTCAAAATAAAAAAAAATAATAAAAATAAGTTAGAAACTCACTGTGGATGTTTCGCATGTAAATAAATAAGGGAATAATCTACTCGGCTAACTACTGTTAAAATAAATAGAAACTCACTAAAATCAGCCAACCGCACTCAAATCAATCAGGGTTAATTATAGTGGACTTAATGCAGATCTAAAATTAAATAGAAACAATATTAGGCACGCCCATGCATCGCATCCTATTTTTTAGGTGATTTATCGATTTATATTGTTTGTCCATGATAGGAAATAATGACCTCATTACTTAATTAAATGGAAAATTGCCTTAGTATGGATGACTCATTCCGAACCTAGAAATCATCTGGAGGTGATGACGAATGGGATTTTCCAAAGGAATCTACCTGTTTGTTAATCACTGGGTGATCCCGAAGCATTTCGGGTGGCGACTCCATATTTTTCATAAAAAATCTAAAAAAATCCATTTAGTGGGTATGTCACCATTGCTATTGGGCACCAACCGACGGGCAGGTGGTATAACCAAAATAACTCATCCCAGGCGCTCTGTCCATACTACTACTACTATTGCCCATAAATTTACATGCCTAGAAGTAGTAGTAGTCATCATAGTCCAATTGACAATTGCCTACTGCACTTTGCTGACTTCATTATACAAGGCAATCAAGAGCTCAATTTCATTTTACAATTTGGATGTGTTAAAAAGAAAAGGAAGAGCACATAGTAAATATGAGAAGGAAACATTTAAACTTAATAGCATGAAACAAAAATATATGTTATATATATATAATATAATTTATCATGGTGGATGTTTTCAAAATGCAAATTTCTCACTGTGGTGATGCTAAATAGCATCCAAAAATGTAGCCAAGTCTTGGGTACCCTTTACCTACGGTTTCAGTCACCATGAAACTTTAACAAATAATTTAAACAACATTAAAATCTTCACATGATTCACTCAATGTCTTCATCAGATGATTGCGCATTGAAAAGACTTGATGGTGAATCTGTTGCTCCTTCCTGATGTAACCTGCTCCTTTTCAACCCAGAAGCTGGTTGTGATGACTTGCTCACACCATCAGGATTTTTCCTTTTAAATGAGTGTGCCACTGTAGGGACTTAGATATTACTCTTATCTAAAGGATTCTCCAAACTATTATCACCGGCAGTCTTTTTAGAGTCCTCTTCAGCTTCTGTTGAAGGATTCTCCAAATAATTGTCAACAACAATCTTCTCAAGGTCCTTCTCTTTAGCTTCTGTAACACAATGATTCTCCTTACATGAACTCTCCATAAGATCCACATTTTCTTTTATCTGACATTACAGAGACTCAATTACAACCATCACTTCTCGGTTAACATGTCTACCACCAAATTCATAATTCTAAATCCAATTCATTTTACTAGAGGAAAAATAAATCAATTCTTATACATGCACCAGAATCTGAGACACAATATTTATGATTTTAAAGTTAGGCAGTAGCTAAAGGTTTACTAGTAGCATGTCACCCTTGTAAAATATAACACAGGTTCAGGATCTAATCCTGCCACAACAAGAGCAAATATATAGAATATTGATCTATAATTGCAAATTGTGTGAAGTGCCAGTGTTGCATGTGTGTATTAAGGTTATGTGCACAAGGTGTTGTAATTGGTTGAGTCATCACTTCATGACATATTAGACAGCTGAGCTTTGCATGTTGAAATTGAAAATGAGCATAAAATGTAAATCTTATAGACCAAAAATCAGAGCAATGTAAATAAACATGGAGAGTAAAATTAAAAGTTTGATTATAGGAAACTTTAAGATGCATGAAAAACTTACTTGGCTGATACTGTCAAGCTAATGATGTATCAACTGATAACAAAGAAAAGGATAACTCAAGGCAAACCCTTTAGAAGTCCCTCACACTTATGTTCTGCGCTTTGCTTATTGCTTTTCGTGAAACCTTCCTATCCTTAGAGCTTCCAGTATTAACTGGTTTTTAGCTTAGAGGTGGAGGTTTTCCCACTTCCAGTGGCCCTCTGCTTCCTGAAAAAAAAAATAGTTCCATTTCATTTTCCAAGTGAATAATAAAGATTGATCATTGATCAAGAATAGCACCTACTTGAATCAAAAGAATTTTATTATTGACACCACAAGCATCTACTTTGCTTATGTAATTAAAAACTTTAGCAAACAGTTTTGTAAAAACAGATGATCATCAAACTAACCATATAAAGAAAACAATGCTAAGAACAAAATCTTAAACTTAAGGTTCAATCCACTCACATCAAAGTCCCATGATGGACTTTCCTTTCTCTCTGTTAAGTCTGTTGCTTTGGTTAGCTCTTTTATAACAGGCAAAGGTCTCGATTGATCTCCATGTTCATTGCTATAAAAAAATTCAGAGATATTGACAGAGTTCAAAAGAGGAAAGCAAATAATACGATGAGGAGAAAAAGAAGAACAAGAAGAAGAAAACGATGAGGAAGAGGATGAGGAGGAGAAGGAAGAAGAAGAAGAAGAGGGCAGAACAAAATTAGAAATTTTCTTGTTTGTGAAGAAGAAAAAGAAGAGGGGAGAAAAAAATTAGGGATTTTGTGGATTTGAAAAATCGAGTAATACCATGAATTTAACTGTAGTTAAGCTTGGTTATATTATTTTTTAAAAATAAAAATATTATAATTCTTTTAATAAAATAAAAGGACTACTTTCTTATGTGTCAGTTTATTATTGGCTTGGTGTATGAGTAGAGACATGCTCTAAGTGTAGGTAAGAATTTTCCCTTTCTCAATTACCCCATAAGAGAAAAAAAAAAAAAGAAGGACCGGACCGTGATCCTATGATGAAATTTATTATGGGGAAAAATTATTGGGTGCACCGAGTTCGTCACATAGAATTATGCATTCACTCACCATTGAATGTGTGACACGTGTCATAATACATATCATAATTGGCTTAAGGTGGTGTTTGAGAAGATTGAAAATTAAATGCTGAAAAATTAAGTACTGAATTTTAAGTACTGATTATGACAAGTGTCGAAAATTTTAAGTGCTGAATTTAATAATCTGTTTGATAACTTTAATCGATGGAAATTTTAATTTTTTCATTAAATGACTTGAAAATTTTAAATTCTACATTTAATTTACAATTTTTAAAATATACAATTAAAATCATAAATAAAATTTAAAATATTAATTTTAACCATATATAAGGGTATAATTGTCAATAATATTATAAGTCAACTAAAGGTTATTGGCAACTCCAGCAAGAGCACGAAATAGTTGTAGTAATAAATTCGGAGTACGAGGTCGAATCGCAGGAACAATCGTTTTAACTACTTTTCGATTAAGTTCACAAACAAAAAAATTAAAAATAAAATGAATAACCTTAATTTGATTTTGAAATAATTTTGAAAACTAAATTAACAAGAAAATAAATACAAATAAATAAATTAACAAATAAAAACCAAATTTAAATCGACTAACAACACAAAAAAAAAAAACAAACACTAGAGTTCAGGATTTCATCTAGAGGGGTAATTCGATTATCAATCAAAATTCATTTAAGCAAGACTTTATGAAAATATTTTAATCCTTTACCAAGGTAGAAAAACGTATTCAATTGAACCAGCTATTCTACTCTTTCAATGCATACCGATTAAAAACAATCAAACCCATTAAGCGAAATCTTTAAATCAAGTTTAGGTTAATTGTCGTTTCCCTATTAACGTCTAAACTAGTTCAATTTCCAAATCCGGTTTACTTCAACCCATCCATTGAACGATAAACCTAACAAACATACATCCAGGTGATCAATCAAGAAATTTATGCCTTAAGCTCTTGGAAATCAATTTAAATGAAGAAAACAAGAAAAACTATTATTAAAATAGCAAATCAATTATTGATAATTAAACTACCCCCTACTAGATTACATCCATCCCTCTAATAGGAAATTTAATTCCAAAACATAATAAAAACTAATAACAAACAATAAAAATAAACATAAACATAATTAAAGGATAAATAGAATCAAGGAAAGGAAAACTTAGTCTTGAAAAGGTGAAATCGATCTTCATTCTCTCCAAATCCCTTGTAAAACAATCTTGAATTCATGAACAATGGTGTTTTTCTAAGGTTTTTAATGTTTTCTAATCAAATTAAAACAATTCAAAGTTATGGCTAAGGGTTATGAGGGTTGTATATATAGTATTCCTCTAAAAATACCCTAAAAACCCTAAAACACACTAAAAGTCAGCCAAATATCAATTTTCATGCATCTGAACCAGACCTAGGCATTTTCTCCGGTCTAGGTTCTATTCAGGTTCGATCCACTACTGTCTCTCTTGGGTAAACTTTGCCAATTTTCGCCTCCAACAATCTAGAAGATAGCATAACTTGCAAAGGGCATATCTCAGTCGTCTGAACTCCAAACTGAGAAATTTTTAAGCCTAAAATGAAGTTCAATATGTCTAATTCCATCGCTTTATTGCCCAAAATGCCCTTGATATTTCAATACTACATCTAAGACAACTTTCAGAGTACTTCCGAGAGTTTAGCTTCCATCTCCTTCGTTCTAGCACCAATTGGCCTGATTATTTTTGAAAATGAAACTAAATTCAATCCAATTATTATACGGATACTCTCAAATCAAAACTCTTTCCACATTAAATGCTTCAAGCTCCCAAATTTGGTCGATACGTAAAACAGTAAACTAGCTCATTTAAGCTCTAAACCTCAAGTGTTGCTTTTAGCTTCTAAACTCTTAAAGCTCCATACCTACAATGATTTCACACCGAAACAAGTGTAAATCACCTTTGAAAACATAATAACCATGAAGAAATTAGATTGACACTTATATGATGCAAA
>CANYLF010276769.1:0-16005 GCA_948193215.1 Bocquillonia castaneifolia
ATTACACCCCTCCTACTCATAATCACCAATGAATCAACCTCAATTAACAAAATCAAACATACTAATGATGCCAATACTTATTGAAATGATTAATCATACTTAAAGGCATAATTAATTGTTAATTAATTATGGACGTTACAAGTCGAGTGGATTATTTCTTTATTTATTTACAGGCAGAGCATCCACAATGAGTTTCTAATATATTTTACTTTTATTTACAAGTTAATATTTGCACATTAATTTATTTATCATTTACCCGAAATTTTGGGATGGCAGTAATATACATACACCCTTAAAGAGAGGAAAGGTGAAATGAATTTCTACCATTTTTATCTACTTATTATCGAATTAATTAATTAAATGTCAGATTAATTATTTACAAACAGATCTAGTGCTTGATTAAAAATTGTAAAGAATTCTTACAGATCAATTGATCCATCCCGGAGAGGATGAATCAACTGACCTTGAAGCTTCAGTAGTCGATCCACCGCATGTTTTCCGAGTTGATTCTTGACCTATTTATTACATGCCTTTTGAATATGATACATAAAAATGATAGAAATAATTCTAAGAATACTATAAATATCCTATCTATGTTAACCTAGTAAGAATTACATTTTTTTATGAAGTGTTCAAAAAAAGTTATCTCAAATGTAGCACTGAAATGTCAAGGGCATTTTGGGCACAAATTTAATGGAATTAGACAAAACCCAAAGTACATAAATTAAAGTAAGCATTTTGAACTTCAATTTAGGCTCAAGAATTTCTAAATTTGGAGTTCGGACGGCTGAGATATGCCCCTTGTAAATTAGGTCAAAATTTAGATTGCTCTCTCGGACCTTCAGCGTGATGATTCAGACGAATCTTTGATCCTCCAGATGAACCTTTGTGGACATCCAGCCAGATCATCATCATGGCCATGCAAAAAAAATTATTTGAAGTAGCTGGGACATCCGAATGAAACATAAACATCCGAACGAATCTTTAGACATCCGGTCGGATCTTTACGAACATCTAGCAGAATCTATAAACCTGAAACAACAAACTTTGAAGATTTGTATTTGCTTGTTTATCACAAATTTCACCAAATGGAATATACACAACAATAAAGGAAAGCCTAAAGAAGTTATAGAAATCTAAAAATAGCCAAAGAGACAAGTTTTCGGGTAACCAAAGTTATTGAACCAAAACTACGTTTTGATTCATAACTTGGGTTCCGGGGCTCCAAACTTCAATCCGATTGCTCCTACATCCCCTTGGCTTCACTTAGAACTCACATGTATAGAGAGAATATAAAAATAAATTAGTATGTAAAATGAGAAAAAGTTACAGTAAGCTAAAAATAAAGAAAACGAGATTAAAATGAGTTTATTATGATGTATAGATGCTTTATGGATGGTTGGTTGCCCTCAGAATGGAGGTATGTTATTCCTTCGGGTAGAAAAAATGAGCTATTGAATTATTAAAAATAAAAGAAACTGCGGGGAAAAATGTTTGTTCTCTTGTTCTTTTTTTTTTTTTTTGTAAAAAAACCTCTTTTTTCCTGCTACATCGCATCGTTTATATAGCTTTGAGAGAATTAGGGTTATCCTCTGAGACTGAGAATCTGCTTTTCTAAGTGGGGTGAGGTGTGATAGAATACCTTCATCAACCTCTGTCGAATCGTGCAGACGCTCCTATATTTATTTTTAAAAGGAATAATGAACATCTGGCCGGACCTATGAACATTCGGCTGGATGTTCATTTTGGGCCTGGTGGTTTTTGGGCTCAAAATGTTTTTCTGGTTTATGTGGGCCGTATTTAAGATTCGGACAAATATTTAAACACTTGTTCGGACCTAAATTAGGCCAAAAACATATGTTGAAAATATTTAGCACATTTGAAATAATTTTTATTTATTTTCTTCAGCTCATTTCTACAAGAAACAGGGTAACAGAGTGGTCCAAACTAGACCGTATTCATCACTGGGCTCCCGCGCCGCTTCCATGTACCTGTATCAAAAAAATTCAGTGTCTACAATAGTGTTGATCCATTCTCCTGCTTATGCTTCTTGATTGATGAATAGTTGATTATTACCATGGCGTACAATTCTTTTGGTTTTCAATTATTGCCTGTGCATATCTGTTCCATACATCGAATCGAGTCTTGCCTGCTCTAGCTATTTTGATCATTTGGTGGCTAGCAATGAGCTCAAGACATTTAGTTTTAAAATGCTTTTGAGCTTTTGTTATTTTATCCCAATTGTTCTGGTCCAAGCATCACAGTAAACTGTGCCTTTGCTCCCAGTTTCCCATTTACGTAAGTTGATTCTTACACAGATCCTAGCATGCACTTCCAGGAAACTTGAACTTTGCATTAGTAATATTTGCATCACTATGTTCTATCATAGATTACAGACTATATGCAGATTCACAACCTAGAAAACCATACATGCTACAGGCAAGTAAACAAGCATTATGCCATGCTCCATTTCATTGTTCTGTGTCTTGTTGTGATGGGGAATGGAATTAGGTTCCGCTGTGTATCACCTTGGGACAAGGCCCTGTGCCTGCCTCGATGCAAGTCAGGTTTGTTTAGAGTGATTACAGATGACTTTACTAGTGTCTTTACAAGTATGAGTTGTGAACTTTGAAACAATCAGAGAATGAGTACAGCAACCAAAACTAAATAGAGGGTAGAAGAGTGTTTTTGAATATGAAAACAACTTATTGTACTTTTCAGTGAAGTTATATTCTACTTTTATGAACTGGTTTCTGTTTTATTGCTTCAAGTCCAGGGTCCAAGCATTTTCTGTTGAGTGTGTCAGGCATCAAGACATATTGGTTCAGGCCTTCACTTCCGTACTGCCTATGATAACCACACTCTTGCATGAGCGTCCGAATAGAGTTTGATCATGCTTGGTCTTTCATTTCTATCACTAGTAAGATGTGAAATATCTTACCCGTTAGACGATAGATAGATGGATGTTGCTACTGAAACAATAATGTCCGGATGTGTATCCTACCATGTATACTTATTAACTTGGCTTAGTTAGACCGGTGGGAAAAAAAGCTTTCGATATTACTGCGCCAGCATCTAGGAAAAGCTGTCTGCTGTAAATTGGGTGATACAAGGAAAGAATTGGGTGTGAACTCCTTTGTCTTAAAGCAATCAGGTCGTAGGGAACAGTTTCCAAAAATTTTTTCCTTTGTTTCTTTTCCATCAGTGGGGGAGTTCAGAAGAAAGTTTCATATTAAGAAACACTGATTTAAGTCACAAGATAGAAACATGTACAAGCCTTGACCTTGCTTATGAGGATGAGTCTTTTCTGTCATCATCTTCTTCTTATTCAGTGTCCTTGATATGTCCATAGTAGATGAAATGTCCAACATGTTAGTAAGACTACCCCTGATTCTAGAATTTAATGTTATATTGAGGCAGTACTTTAAATGAAATGACTTGTTGCTGTGAATCTCATTGGTGTCTGCAAGATCAATATAATTGCTTATCGGACTTCACAATGCAACTATATAAAGGGTTTATTCTCCAGAATGCATAAACATTTTCTTCCTTCTCCATTCATCTATAGAAATGTTACTTTTTTTTTTGATAAATATAGAAATGTTATTTATTCTCATGTACTGGATGTCTCTGCAGATTCCTATGTTTGAAAAAATGGATGAGCAATTACTAGAAGCAATGTACCATCGTCTCAGCCAGCACTCTACACAGAGGAAATCTATATTGTCTAGGAAGAATCAGAAGATTTATCAATATTTGATTGCATTAAGTCGTTAACTTGAATAGTAAGTATATGGACCGAAGAAATTCATCATTAGAAACATGCCTTCACCTTCTGCACCACCTGTGCCACCACAATCTATCAATGCAAGAGGCATTTAAATATTTCAATAGGAAATCAGATATTTGTTGATAAAATTTTAAAAATATATGTCATTTATGATGTTATATGAAATTTAAGAAATAGAACGGAGATTTATACGTGCTATATGGAACTTAGTTATGGTACTTCATTAATTTTTGTAGTTATTTCTTTATATTCAATTTTTGTATATATGAGAATATTTGTGTAGTGAATTATTTAAAATAATTATAATATCATTATTTATAAATATAATGATCATTCTGTTCTTGTGACAATAATTATTATATCATATCATTATTACAATGTCGTTTTGTACGTCATTGGTAATCAAATTGGCATTTTCTGTGGTGCTTTAGGCAAGTAATTGTATGCAAAGGTTAGTGACGTTTGGAATTTAATGTCATAAACCATTAATAATATGGTGACAATTTTCATTTGTCATCAATTAAATACAATATAGTGACGTTTTAAATTGTCATGTATTATGGTAACGTGGTGACACCTTTTATTTTGTCATTAGAGTTATTTAATTTAGTGACGATATATTTCGTCACTGATTATATAATATGGTGACGATTCCATTACGGCACTAGACAAGTATATTATGGTTACACTTTTTTTTATCATCATTGTAAATATACAGAGAGTAGTGACGAATTGAAAGCGTCATCAATGTTATATTTTTCATGACAAAATAAAATATAAGATGATGAAAATTAATGTCACCTTTAAAAGTTATGTTTAATGGTTGTTGCTAATTTTGTCACAAAAATTATCAAATAAGTGACAAATTATAGATTCGTCACTTAATGTGCTACATTAGTGACGATATATGAGTTAATGTGACAAAAAAATAAATCAATTATGACAATAAACGTCAGCAAAAGCAAATAATTAGGTGACACTTTTAGGTTTCATCATCATATGTATCCTCTTTAATGACAAATAAAATGGTGTCATAATATACAAATATGATGCACTTTTCATGACGCCAGCTGTGACGATAAATTTTCGTCACCTAAACTTAACGTTGATGAAAATAACACATTTGATGACGCATTTTAGCGTCACCATTTAGCAAATTTCTTGTTGTGACTTCTAGTACACTTCTAGCTTACAATAGTTATGAAATTTCATACGTCTTAGAAAATATTATTGTATATGTGAAGATAAAAAATTATATAATTAAAAACAAATAAAAGATATATATTATATGAAAACTATATTTTAAGTTTAACTTTTTTTACAAGTTTTCATTCTACTTGCATAATTTATGTTATAAATTGTGCACTTCTGATATACTTCTAACTTACAAGAATTATAAAATTTCATACGTTTTAGAAAATATTATTATATATGTGAAGATAAAAAATTATATAATTAAAAACAAATAAAAGATATATATTATATTAAAAATATATTTCAACTTTTTTACAAGTTTTTCCCTCTACTTGCATAATTTGTATTATAAATTGAACACTTCTGATATACTTCTTGTATACTACTCGTATACTTCTGGCTTACCGGATTTATGAAATTCCATGTCTTAAAAATATTATAACATATGTGAAGATAAAAAAATTTATATAATTAAAAATAAATAAAAGATATATAATATATTAAAATAATATTTTAATTTTTTTGGTAAATTATATAATTTTATTAAAGCTTCACAGGGAAGCAAAGACCTAAGCGCTCAAGAAACTTTCGCACAAATGGCTACGAATCCGAGCTAAGCCTAGAAAAAAAATACAAGCTGGGTTTCTGTATACATCAATTCCTGAGTAAGGAAATTCTGTATGAAAATTTTTAAAAATAATTTTACTCCTAAGGATACAAGCTACCAGAATGGAATTCAAGTCAATAAGCTTTCCCGTGAATAATCTGGTGTTTCTTGATTTCCATAATTCCCAAATGAGAAGATGACCAATGAGAGACCAAAGCTTTCTATTCCTCTTAGAAGTTATAAGATAGGGCCATTGCTATAGAAAGTGCTGTAGACATTGTGGGGTTGTGCAACAGATCCAAACAGAATTAAGAAAAGAGCTCCATAAAGAAGAAGGTCTAGTACAGTGTAACAAAATATGAGCAGTATCTTCTCTCATTTCACATATGTTACATAAGCTGTTCTCTAATGATATAATGGATCTGTTAGCTAGGAAAGCACCAGTTGCAATCCTATCTTTTATAACTTGCCAGAGGAAAATTTTGATCTTAGGAAGATCTAAATTTTTCTAGAGAAGATCAAAAGAGAAATCAGTAGCTTGAGAATTATTAAGCATCAAAGCGAAATCACAAACCTTAAAAAATTTATTTGAATCCCAAACAAAGTCATCATGTTGAAGGGTGCTATTTTGGTTGTGATTGTTTTGCCAATCAGATAAAATGGCATCAAACTGGCTCTTTTCATTGGCTTTTAGGGATCTGATCCACCTTCTAAAATGAACTCCTTGTTGGAGGATAGAATTGACTGAACCTATTTGTTTGTAAGCAATAGAAAAGTAAAGGAAATCTAATTAAAAATGGTGAGTATAGGATCCAAGAATCATGCCAAAAAAGAACACTCTCTCCTGAGTTCTAGTGTATAAATTATATACTTCTCATATAGTTCTAGTGTACTACTGGTATACTTCTGATTTAACAAAATTATGAAATTCCACAAGTCTTAGAAAATATTATTATATATGTGAAATAAAACATTATACAATTAAAAAAATAAAAGATATACATTTTATTAAAACTATATTTTAAGTTTAAATTTTTTACAAGTTTTTCTTTCTATTTACATAATTTGTATTATAAGTTATACACTTCTGATATACTTATAGTACACTACTTGTATATTTCTTGCTTATCACAATTATGAAATTCCATAAATCTTAGAAAATATTATTATATATGTGAAGATAAAAAGTTATATAATTAAAAATAAATAAAAGATATATATTATATTAAAATTATATTTTAATTTTAAAATTTTTTAAAAGTTTTTCCTTCTACTTGCATAATTTGTATTATAAATTGTACAGTTCTGATATACTTCTAGTACGCTACTCATATACCTCTCGCTTACTAGAATTAAAAACTTATAAGTCTTAAAAAAATATTATCATATATGTAAAGATAAAAAAATTATATAATTAAAAAAAGAAATGATATATATTATATTAAAAATACATTTTAAGTTTAAAATTTTTACATGTTTTTCCTTCTACTTGCGTAATATGTATTATAAATTGTACACTTCTGATATACTTTCAGTAGACTACTCGTGTACTTACTAGAATTATAAAATTTCAAATGGAGATACATTGGACAATTGCATTAATTGTTTCAAATTTTTTTCCATGTCTCTATTAGTTTTATCAGCTCCTCTATAGAACTTCCATCACCTCTTATAGCTTTCCAAGCTTCTTCCTTAATGTGCACTACCTGAGTTCTCAGCAATTCACTTCCTAGCATTTCCTTGATCTTTTCTGCAATCGCTTCCCCATTCACCACCCACTCTTCACCCCATGCCCAACTCTTCTCTCGAGTTCCTAATCCAATCCTCTCCACAATATCTGCATTGATCTTGTAATGTAATTGGAGGATAAGTAACTCTTGATTCACATAATATGGTGCATTTACTTTGTAATGTAATTGTAATAATAATAGCAAAACCAGATTAGTGCAACACCTAAACAACCTTCACAGGAACAACAGAAGACATAGTAGCAAGCAATTTGAATCCGAGTCTGAATATATATAGTAAGCATCTTTACCATATGATGTAGTCAAGAATTAAAGAAGTACAACAACCAACTAGAAGAAAATAATAATTGACAATTTGACAACATCAATTAGATATAATCTCTTTTTTTCATTTAAAGGAATGGTAAAGAAAGTCATGCAAGCTCTAACAACTTATTGTCATAATCTGTTTATTAATCTCCTCTTAAGAATTGAAATTCGAGCTACTAAATAATCACAATCCGGAGGTCTGCCTAAGAACATGGTTTTCTAGTACAAAAAAGTTTGTACAACAGTCACACATTCTCCATCTTATATCATAAGTGTATGTCATTACACCAAAAAATACATGGAAGAAAGGCATCATCAAAACCAACCTTGTGCTTAAAATTCTAGAGTCTAAACATAAGTTACATTCAAAAATGCACAATAGCTAGCAACAAGCCCACAGAATTTGAATTTCACCGAAAGACAAACAATGGGTGATCAGACCAAGGCCATCTCCATAAAAAACAGAATAAAACCTTGGCATCCTTCCCAGATGTAAAACCATATTGCAAAGTGCATATTGTCATGATTAAATTGTGTTTTCATACCTGCTCTAAAAGGTGAAAATTTTATGATCAAGCACACGTCAAAAGGAGTGTCGGCCTAAAGGATTTTAATCTAACCTATTTTGAGCTTAACAATGTTTATCAAGTGTTTGAATAAGTTTTCAAGTCTGTAGATTGAGTTTCAAAAAGCAATTTTGATGAGTGAAAAAGTGACCTATAAATCACGCCCAAATGGCAGGGATTGCCCACATGATGGTCATTGCGAGAAAGATCGCCTACGCGAAGCAACCACGCCAAAAAGGGCTAAAGCTTCTGGGAACTTGGATATGAGCCCATCACATCAGCGACTGGCATTATCGCTACCGCGACTGCGACAAGCTTCACCCACACGATAAAACCATCATGAGTAACAAGTAGAAAGAAGTAGAGCTTTTGTATCTTGGAGAATTTTTCCATCACGCATGTGATGAGGTACTTCCAATAAGAGATAGTTATTTGCTTGTTGATCATGCCAGCAATGAAGTGGATCGCATCCAATATGCCTCTCGATGAAGCTAAGGACTTAAGTAGATCACCTCCGTGACGAGCACCATCGCGCCAGCGACACAACATCTAAAAGCACCCTTTACATGAGAAATCCAAAGGTACTTCCATTGCCCCACGACTAGGACTCATCGCCCACGCGATGGATAAAATTTTATAGCCATTGGAAGTCTTTTTGAATCTCACACCTGGGACCTAAGAACTGTGCCAGCGATCCAACATAATCATTACTTTTTATTCAAAATTTTACAATCTGTTAGAGACACTTTGGATTGTTTCTAATAGCTAGTTTTAGGTATTATGGCTATAAATACCCATCCTAATTATGTAAACATAACACATTCTTAAATAGCCAAAACTCTTGTAAATCATTTTTCAAATTTCTTTGTGAATTTATTATGTGTGGGTAGTTAGAACTCTAAAGCATTTATTGCTTGGGTTGAGTGATCTTTCTACTGTACAAGTGTCAATCTTTGTGAGGATTGGGAAACACTTTGGTTGGGTTTGGTGTAGCCTTATAAACACTAGGTTCGGTGTTAGCCTTATAAAAACTAGGGTTTGTGAGTGAGCCTTGAGTAAAACTCATTATTTAGGTTTGAAGAGAGCATTAGAATTCTCTTTGTAAAGGTTGAAGATAGTCTTACAAATCTTCATTGTAATGGTTATGAGATAGCCTTTGAAATCTTTGATTGTAAAGGTTGGAGATAGCCTTGTAAATCTCTATTGTAAACCATTTGTGGTAGTGAAAACCCAAAGAGTGTCTTTGGGAGAAGTGAACGTAGATCAAGTCAGGACCGAACCACTATAAATTCTTGTCTATTCTCTAAAGCAAATGTTAATTTCTAATTTCACAACAATTCACCCCCTCCCCCCTCTTGGGTATTTCAGTTGGTATCAGAGACTAATAGCTCATTTATACCTTGAGTGGGAGCTTGAAGATCATTAAAGATGTTGGGTAATGGCTTTGGAAGCTTGAGACCTTACTTAAGTGACTATCCTTACTAGAAATTGCGTATGTAATGTTATTTGGATAGTGTAGAAATCGATGTTTAGGATCAAGTTATAGAAGAATAGACTCCACCAACCTCAACTATAGGCGGATTGACAACAATGCTTGATAGAAAAGATTAGGTGGAAGCACATCAAAAAAGCAACGGTAAGAACCATAAAGCTATGACTACTCTTCTTGGTTCTTTATCTAGAGAAAAATGTGCTAGGGTACTGCATTGTACCAATGCTCATGCAATTTGGACAACAATGACAAACTACCATGAAGGTACAACGGATGTGAAGAATAAGAGGATTAAGAAACCTTCAAAAGATTAGCCGATGAAAATGTCACCTCACTCACCAACTGACTTCAGCTTTGGTGGAAGGGCTAAGGAAACTTAGCAAAATTTATAATCCGAGTGAAGTCAACAAGAAGATTCTTAGGTCCTTGCCTAGGGAGAAATTTGAGGCTAAGATTACTTCACTTGAAGACTCTAAGGATCTTTCCACCATGAGAATCGATGAGATCATAGGTAATCTCTTAATTTATGAGATGAACATAATGAAGATGGGAAGCTAGAAGCAAGTGAGAGGAAAGAGGAGAAGAGGAAGACAATTGCTCTTAAAGCCTCTCAAGAGCAAGATGAAGAGCTCAAGGATGAAGGCAAAGACGGTCCCAACAAAAAACTTGTATTGCTTTCCAAGAGAGTAATAAGAATGATCAAAGAAAGGGAAGGGCCATCTAGCAAGGGCAAAATAGAGGCAAGAGCAAGGATAGGAAAAGAAGGAAGGAAGTCTCTAAGAGGAGTGGCTCTTTAGTCAAGTGCTTTAAATGTGGCAAGACTTGGCACATTAAACCGAATTATCCTTCTCAAAGGAAGGCATAAGAAAAACTTTGGTGTCGGTTGGTATGAAAATGTTCTATCTACATTCTCTTCACAAGAAGGAGATAAGAGTGAAGACGCGAGTGAAATGAAACCGCCAATCTTGCATTCATGGCCATTGACAACTCTTCTAATGAGGTAAATATTTCTTTCCTATCTACCTTTCCTTCTTTAACTTTCGATGGTTATAGTGATGATGATGAAACTGATGATGATGATCCTATTAAACTCATCAACGAGCTTAACTCCCAATGTACTCACCTCTAAAATATAAAGATTGAAGCTTAAAATCTGTGTGAGGCAAGTAATAAGGAAGTTAATAAGCTAAGAGCTCAAGTAGAGGCACTTAAACTTTCCCAATGAGAGCTTAAAGGTCAACTACTTGCTTCTCAGTTCAAAATCTGTTCAATGGAGACTCTTGCAAAAGAGAATGACTCATTGAAATATGAGTTAGAAGAATTAAGAGAATCCATTGTCAAGTTCCACAAAGGGAAAGAGAATTTTGATACATTATTAGTGTCATAAAGACATGGCTTGGGATTCAATGAATGCTCAACTTCTTATGAGATCTCTAGAACCACATTTGTTAAATCATCATCACTACCACAAATCTCTAGTGTTGATGTTGCTAAGACTAAGGGTAGCCTAAGTCCTAGCAAGGAGACAAGCAATCAAATGGTTCATTGGCCAAGAGGACTAACACCTCTTAAGGCAAACCCAAAGGGAAGCAACAAGGCATGCCTAAGGGTAAGCCAATTTCTAAAGACCTTAAGTAAAAGGACCTCATTTCCTAATGTTCAATGTCATTATTGTATGAAACATGAACACATTAATGTGTTTTTTCATGTTAGGAGGGAGCAACTTAGCTTAGGAACTTTTGTTGATGCTAACCTTCGAGGTACCCAAACACAAGAAATTAATTTTTATTTGTAGGTATTCTTAAAAACCACAAGTGGAGCAAAGGGATGGTACCTTGATAGTGGATGCTCCAATCACATGATAGGTGATAACAAGCTCTTCTCCAAACTTAAGAAGAAAAAGGGTGGATCGGTTACAATTGGTGATGATGCCAAGGGTAATGTAATAGGCATTGGCACCATTGGTAAGGATTCCTCTACTTGTATTTAAAATGTGCTTTACTTGATGGTTTAAAGCATAACCTCCTTAGTGTGAGTCAATTGTGTGACAAAGAATTCAAGTTTACTTTTGACTTGAGTACATGCTTAGTCACCAAGTCTTTGGATGTTAAAGTAGTGTTCAAAGGTAAAAGATTTAACAATATCTACACAATTGACCTACACAATCTTGCTAACCAAAATGTGAAGTGTCTTGTGTCTATAAGCAATGATGCTTGGCTTTGGCATAGAATGCTTGGGCATGCTAGCATGGATTTGATCGAAAACCTAAGAAAGGGGAAGCTTGTGAGAGACTTACCTAAAATCAAATTCTCCAAGGACAAGATATGTGAAACTTGCCAAAAGAGAAAGCAAGTAAAATCTTCCTTCAAGCCAAAGAACCAAGCAAGTACTTCTAGACCAGTTGAATTACTTCATATGGACTTTGTTGGACCTTCACAAGTAGCTAGCTTGAGCAGAAAACACTATACCTATGTCATTGTTAATGACTACTCTAGATTTACTTGGGTTGCATTCCTTACTCATAAGAGTGATGCTTTTGAAATATTTAAATGTTTTGCAAAACGTGTTCAAAATGAAAAGCGTTATTTTATAACTTCATTGAGGAATGATTATGGAAAAGAATTTGAAAATGAAGCTCTTTAAAGGTTTTCCTCTAAAAGAGGTATTTCTAATAAATTTTCATGTCCAAGAACTCCTCAACCAAATGGTGTTGTAGAAAGGAAAAATCGTGATTGAGATGGCTAGAACTATGCTCAATGAGTATGTTTTACCAACTTACTTTTGGACAGAAGCTATCAACACATCTTGTTATGTTTTAAATCATGTTTCTAAAAAGACCTATTTTGAACAAAACCCCTTATGAGTTATGGAATGGTAAAACACCCAATATTTCATATTTTAGAGTATTTGGTTGTTAGTGTTATTTTCTAAATACTAAGGACTATCTTGAAAAATTCGCATCTAAAACGGATGTGGGAGTATTTTTAGGTTATTCCAACTCTAGCAAACATTATAGAGTCTTTAATAAAAGAACTGTAGTAATTGAAGAGTCCATGCATATTACCTTTAATGAATATAGTAAACTTGATCTTGTAAAAGGTACTTCTTGTGATGATGATGTAGGTAACCTTGAAAGGCCAAATATTGGAGGAAATGAGCCTCAAGGTTCAAAAGAGCTTGACAAGAACAACTCACAACAAAAAGAACATGCACATGGAGATGGAAATGATGATCAAGCACTTAAGCATCACCAACAAGTGCATGAAGACCTTCCAAGAGAGTGGAGATTCTTCAAAGATCATCCCAAGGACAATATCATTGGTAAGACCTCTAAGGGTGTAAGTACTCAAAATCAACTTAACTCTTAGATTCTAATCTTGCATTCCTTTCTCAAATTGAGCCTAAGAATGTTAATGAGACCCTCCAAGAGGAAAGATGGGTAGTTGCTATGCAAGAGGAACTTAATCAATTTGAGAGGAATAGGGTTTTGGACTTAGTGCCTAGACTTAAGAATCATCCAATTATTGGTACTAAATGGGTGTTTAGGAACAAATTGGATGAACAATGTCAAGTCACTAGGAACAAGGCCCGATTGATTGCAAAAGGATATAATCAAGAGGAAAGCATTGACTATGATGTAACCTTTGCACCCTTTGCAATATTAGAAGCCATTAGGATTCTTTTATCATTTACATCATTCATGGATTTCAAACTCTTTCAAATGGATGTTAAAAATGCTTTTCTAAATGGTTTCATTGAAGAGAAAGTGTATGTTGAACAACCTCCCGGTTTTGAATGTTTTGATTTTCCAAACCATATTTTAAAACTAACTAAAGCTTTGTATCATTTAAAACAAGCTCCTAGAGCTTGGTATGAAAGGCTTAGTTCATATCTTTGCAAAAATAGTTTTGAAAAAGGAAAGATTGACACTACTCTCTTCATAAAACTTAATTGTAAATAAAATAGAAATTTTAATTTTTTTAATTAGAATTAGTTATTTCAAAGCTTACTTAATTAATGTTCATTTAAAAAAATCAAAATTAAATTGTAAGTCTAAAAATATAAACTTTCATTTGATCCGGTCTGCCATTAATTATAAATAAATATAAAACTTATATTTTTAAATAGAATTAGATCAACAAAAAAAATTATTTTTGATATGAATAAAATAATTATAATGATCATAATATTGTAAATTTTATAATCGAAATTATATATTCAAATAATTTTATCTAATATGTTTTATTTTTTTTGGTTTCATAAAAAATATATATATAATTCAAGTTTTTTAATTTTTAATTGTATTCGATTCGATGAATATAATGTTATTTATTTTACAAAATTTTTTATAAAGTCATTTAACAATTTTATAAATTTAATGAAATATTTATTTTGTACAATTTTCTATGAAGTCATTTAATGAAATTTATATGTATTAAATATTCAATGAATATAGTCTTATTTATTTATATTATTTATGTATAATATTGTTAATTAAAAAATGTAAATTAATTTCTACCAATCATAATACAAATAAATAAAAATTAAATATTTAAAAATTTAGAAATCTCATAAAAATTACAAAAATAGAAGCAACTTAAACAATGTCTATGCTATATATATATATATATATATATATATATATATATATATTGCGAAATATTTTCGGTTGCACTATAAGAAAATGCCTAATCTATGACGGACATCTGCGACGGACAGAGTGTCCGTCGCAGATTGTAGGTATTTGTGACTGATCCGAAGCAAGTTTGAGACAAGATGTGAAAAATTTTGTCTTCTACGACAGGCGTAAGTCAACCGTCGCAGATATAGTAGCAAATTTTGGCGGGACGTTGGTGCCAAATGTTTTCTCTAGGCGCCAAAATTTTGCAACCAGATGAGTTACTCTACGACGGAGTTCCGTAGCAGAATTTGAGTCAAATTTGATCTTCGGTCGCGGAACTTTAGGCTGGATTAAAAAATTTTTAACTTTTAATCTACGACGGACACGGGTACTAATTACCATAGATGAGTCCTGTTGACCACAAGGATCTATTAGTGATTTTGATGATGCAAAACATTGTCTTAGTGCTAATATGTTTGCTAAGTGCTTTATAGGTGATGGATGCATATCAAATGCATAAAAACAGTTGATGAAGATGACCAAGGGATATTGATGAAGTTTTGGAGTGCTTTATGAGTGATAATGAGTAGTGCATGGTGGTGATGAAGAAGTGATGGATAGGTTTAGTGAAATGTGAGTGATAATGGTATTCAAAGTGTTATATATGAAGATTGTGTATGATGATGAAGAATGGTAATGTGATGTCTAAACCAATAAAGGGGTCAGAAGATCACTTATCATAAGACGTGGTCACACCTTAACAATCAGAAGATCACTTGTCGTAAGACGTGGTCACGCCTTAACGATCAGAAGATCACTTATCATAAGACTTGGTCACACCTTAACAATGGTAATGAGCTTTGATGAGTGTTTTAGTTTAGGTGGATAGGTTCAAGTGTAAACCTTAATAAAACACTTGGGTTAATTGGTGAGAGTTCTGGATTAAAAGTTAAAGTCATTGAGTAAAAAGATAAAATATATCATTTTCTAATTAAAACTACAATTTTTGCACATTGGTCATGGTATATTGGAAGTTTAGGACTTAAGGAAAACTAAATGTGCAGAGTCAATTTCGGATGGGCTGAATTAAACGAATTAACTACACTAATTGGGCAATAAATATACAACAAATTACATATGGATTGAAAGCCCAATATGTCTAGTATTCAGAAAATATTTTATTTGAATTTTTGGAGTTAAAAAATTAAAGATATGAATTTTTGGGTGATTTATGGTTATGTTGTCAAACAAGGGACTGAACACATGGGTTATCTTCAAACTTATGCCAGAAATTGTAGAAAAATCATTTGAATGTGAAATTTAGTGGGTTTGAAGTTTTGGAAGTCTACTTTTCAATGCAAAAAACGGAGGAGCATTTTGAATTTTCTACAAGGAGATATTCTTTTTTGAATACAGACTACTCCAGCTGCAAGTCACATGCTTTAGGCGTCCATTGTTTGAATTACTAGAAAAAATCTACAGATCTCTAGAAAACGTGACATATATTTGTTGAAAAAGGTATGGATGTCTAGTTTTTAACAAAAAAAGGAATCATAATTTTTCAACAATCAGAGCTGGAGATATTGAATTTTGAAGGAGACATGCTACATTTGTCAAGCAAGCTGGCAGCCTTGAAGAATGGAGCCTCACCAATCAAGTTTGAATTTCTTGGTTGATT
>CANYLF010276886.1:0-10652 GCA_948193215.1 Bocquillonia castaneifolia
TTATATGTTAAGGGAGTAAAGCACGTGGATTTTTTTTAACGGCGTTATAATCAAATACCATTATATGTTAAGGGAGTAAAACCCGTACCCCTATCTATCACAAAAAAAACCACGTACCTTGTAAATTAGTGAAACCAAAAGCCAGTTTCCAATACTTTTCTCTTTTTTTTCATATCCATAAAATACAATAAGAAAAATAAATAAATTGATTAAACAGGAAAATAAAAGGGCATGCAATGTACAAAAAGAAAATAAAGTAAAATGCCATTCCCTCTATATGATCAATTCTTATGAAATATAGAGCTAAATATACAATGAATCAAAACCAACGTTCATTTATTTTTCTGCCAGCTTTTATAAAAATAGATTTAGAAGGGATAAAAAACATGACAAAAGCCAATCTACACATCTTATCAACTCTCAAAAAGGGTAATGTATAATGTACATTTTGCCCAAACAAAAATATCAATAGTAAAACTTACCCCCAACACAAAAAATATCTTCACAACAGGGGATATAAAACTACATTAACCAGACAAGAATCTACTAAAACGACGAGAGGATGCACAAAGACTGAACAGTATGCGACTGAAAACTTACTTCTAGAATTAGTTCGTCTCTACAAATCCCAACCATCCTTCCGCCCATCGAACTCCGACTTTCGACCAGCTAAACTTCCATACATTTCTGAGAATTTCCGGAGGCAATTACTTCTTACCTTGTAATGTGCATGAGTATTTCGGCTAATTGCAGCACCTGAAAATTTTGAAGTGTCTATTGCCCATGTAGGTCTAACATATTCAACAGTCTTAGATGAACTTGCATTAGCATACAAATAATTTAATAGCACATCTTCACAATTAAAATTTCCATCCACGAATTCCCTCCCTGCCTTAGCCTCCTTACTCCAATACCTATCGAAAGCCAAATTAACATCCATGAAAGCTGCTCCAGTAAGAATCATGTTATAGCCATTATGCCTGCGGGCATATTTCTCACCTCTATATTTCAACGGGCTTCCACTAATGAGTCGAGGATAAAATCCAACAATTCGATCTGGATACTGGCGCCAAACATTGAACCCCCGCTCAACATCATCACAAGTCATCATAATATCATCATCAAGCTCAAGAACAGCACGAGTCTTTATCTTAGGGTCCCTTTTGAACCGATTGTTTAATGAATTCTCACTTTCAACTCGGACTCTAATAGGCACTGCCGAGTCAAAATCACTTGATTTGGGGGGAATCCCTTTGTTCCAAACCACAACAATCTCTTTCACCGAAGAACACCTTGAATAATGCTTAACATACATTTTCAAATTCCAAAGTCGAGCATCATACGTCATTGTCAATAGGGTGAACTGAGAATAGTAACCATTTAATGGATAAGGTTCTTCAGCACCATTGCCTCCATAGATATTTTTAACACTCATGCACATTAACGCTATTCCAGCTATAAATATCACCACCAGAGCCAATCTTCCAGTCCAAGTATTAGGCCTTATTTTTACTCGGAGAGATGAAGCTGCTCTGTTCAAACGACCACAAAACCGTCTTACCTTTGAAGAAAATGCATTCGGCTTTTCCCAGACCAGGAGAGTATCACTTCTCTTTCCCGAGTAGTAAGCACACCAATTGAGGGGTATAATACATTTCACAGCTCCAAGAAGAACACCCAAGACTACAACAATTGCAGTGACTGCTGCGAGGAAAACACATCCAAGAATAAATCGATGGACAGCATCTCCTGAAGGTACACGATCCCCATCCATAACTCCAATCCACTCACCAGTGCTTAGCTGCTGCACATCAAGATGGTGGTGGCGAGCACCATTCCAAGCATTTCGTCCCTTACTAGGCTCTTTAAAGCCCGATGAGACTTCAACTTCTTTGTAATCATCTTTGGTAAGAACTTCCACTTTGAAGACTCGGACTCGTCGTCCATACGTTTCACCACAGTCCTGACCAACACGATAGAGGTTCCCATCATAGACAAATGGCCTGCCTCCATTTCTAGCTCCCAAGCTTTTGTCAACATTATAAATTGGATTTTTCTTGTGGGGTTTCCAAGGCCCAAGAGGTGAACTGCTATGCCAGATTTCAAGCTGTCCATTTTTCTTAGTTCCAAAACCACTATGATCTGAACCAAAAAGCCAATATTCACCACCATGCTTGATGACAAAGGCATCAACTAGCGGCTTTTTTAGAAGGATCTTTTCTAGTTTCCACTGCAACGGAAAATTCACTGCTCGATAAAGTCTAAGTTCACCCTTTGCACTTCCTTCAGGCATCATATATATCTGTAAGAACAGGAATAAATAGCATTCAGATTGGACATCATTACAAAGTGTTGGTCTTACAAAGCTGAAAATTGAAATTTGCCCTGGTCCAAAGGCCAATTTAACAGTATTCTGTAAATTTCATAGTGAACAGTGCTATATTTCATTTCATAGTAATAGTGGTATATTTCATCCATGTATGGTCGCACCAGTTTGTTCATACTGGCCATCTTAATATTTCCTCAATAATGTCAGACTCACAGGCAGGACCTGTTCATTACAGGTCCAGAATAAATGTTGCTTCAGAGTCCATAACGATACAAGCAGGCAAAGTGACCAACATCAGGTGTGTTAGCAAATGCGAAAGAATTGTAATCTTACCTCACCAAGATGGTCGAATACATAGGGATACGAGAGATGCCAGTCCTCATCCAAGGCAATGCCCAATTGTTGCCATGTTGCTCCCTTGTCGGAACTTTTTGCGACTCCAATATCTCCTTGCATGGTTATTGAATTCTTTGTTTCATAGAACAGGTACAAATCATCTCCCTGAATCAAGTTCATATGAAACATAAGCACTAACTTCAATGGATAAAAAATGGAGCTTACATAATTTCGAAAGCCAAAAGAACTATTTACAGAACAAACTAGAAATTAATCTTCAGGTTTATGTGCATGAAAAGTCATCAGATAGGTTGGGAATGTGCAATCAGGGTGGATGTGTGTTGTGTGTGCATGAGAGAGGGAGAGTTGACCAAAAAAGATAGCAATCTGTGCCCTTAGCACACAAAATGCTTACAGATTTGTTATGTGTTCAATGAATCAGAAGTATCAAAGTACATGCTGTCCCACCACAGAATACCCCAGATAGATATTAAAATTTTATCCTCAAATAGATATTAAAATTTTATCCTCAAAATTTATTTTGTGTAATTCAGTCTGCAAAACAATATGAATAGACTTTACTAATTTTATTTTCCTAAAAAGATCATCGTTCCTCTGCTTCCATGTTATCACTTACCAAGCAAAAATTTCATCAGAATCTGTATATTGCCACAGAAAAGTTTATAAGAATTAGCCTCCCATGTGGAAAAGCAACCTCAAAAGGGAATGCACCAATTACTGTGAAAGTAAAATTAACGTCTCCCATATGTGCCAACATAGGAAAACTGGAAAAGCAAACAAAGAAGCATGACAATGGCGCCTTCTTAATATTCCTAAGACAGCTAAATCAAGAAGCTACACTTGTGATAAGAACACAACAGCAAGTTATTCTTCCAAGAGACCAAATTAAACCATATCAAAAAAATGATGATTATATCCTGTGTACCTTCAAAAAGAGCTTACTAACCTCCATCCCTCAACAAACCTATATATAAATGTCCTCGTTTTCAGTAATAAACTTACATGAGGGAGAACCAGGTATCCCAAGTTCACCTTAGTAGTAATTGTTGCTTCCAATCAAAGCATTCAAGATGGGTCTATTTCTAAGCAAATAAAACATGACAAGTCAAAGTTATAGAGAGAAATGAAGCCTAGCATTGAAGTTTAAATTGAAGCCTAGCATTGAAGTTTAAATTTCCTTAGGCAAAAATATTACATTTTATAATGGACTACTGTGCATATCAAATCCCTCATTGATGAATCATACAAGAGAGTAAAAAAATGAAGCAATAAATAAAATTTGCTACTTATAAAAAGATTAAGACCATTTCAAATGCTTCTTACTCCAAGAAATGAACCTATCAACTCATAGCATATATTTATCACATCTGGTGAGGATTCCACAACCACATGATTGTCTTTTTCTCTTCCCGTTTTTCTTTTTTGATCCTAGAGCTCTCTCATTTGTCAATTTATACAAGAGTCTTTCATGACAGAAAATGACAGACATTTTCAAACCAAAATCTAATTTGCTCTATCTAGAACCATGCCGTTCATTTCAAGGTTGCTTTGAATAGTCTTATCTACCAAGAAACAACAATTTGTTGGTTCTTAAAAATCATCTAATAAAGAGCAGAAAATGTGTTTCAAAATTGTAAGTTCACTATTTTTAAACCACCTCATATATTGTCATATCACATCTTCGTCAGCTTCCCAAATTTTTCAATTCACAGAAAGGAGGAAAGTTCCTTCCAGAAAAATCCAAAGAACATATTAATTCCTTCAGTCTAGAACTGCCGTATGAGTTGTTTTATCATTGACAAAATATAAAAGAAATACCCCCATGATTAAATAGCCTCCAGCATACCTCTGCTGGCTGACTTTTCAACAATACTAAAAAAAATCCTTGATCATAAAATATTATTTAATCATGAACATTCAAACAATTTGCAGCTGACGGAGCCAAGTGCCAACAGGTATTGGTATGAGAATTTATCATGCAACCAACTTGGTCAGCCCAGCTAACATGCTGATGAATAAGTCAATAACCCATATTGATGAATTTGATTATACTATATTATGCCAACTTGAACATAGAACGTGTTAACATTCAATATACACGCAAAACACAAATACATATCTGTAATAAATTAACAAAATAAATAACTACCTGAACAAAAAGGAAAGGATCAGCCACAAAGTTACTGGGGAAGCCAGCATCTGAAACCGAAGCACAGGTGACAACTGGGTTAGCCACAGGCCAGGCTGCACTAGCATCTTTCCACACATTAATCTGTCACAAATATCAAACACTTATCTCAAAAACCAAACACAAATAAATTAAAAAAAATAACAGAATCAGTAAAGTACCCAAAAGAGGCATCAGGAAAAAAATCCACATGACAACAATATCAATTAATTGTAAATCAATTATTTAATAACAAATTTGCATATAAAATGAAGAAAACTTAGCCGTGTGTCACACACACAAAAAGAAAAATCATCTTTATATAAAGATTAGAGATAGTGACTGCAAATAAAATAATAGAAGTAGAAATCAAGAAAAACCAGGAGACCAAAAATTTTTAAAACTTGGGTCGCTAAACCAGTAATCGATTTTTAAAAATAAAAAAATCACAAGAATTGGTCATCAGTCAGTACACAGAAAGGCAAAGAAAATAATTTTCAAAAAAATGGTACCAAAATATAAGAAAAAAAATCAAATAGGCAGAGAAAAAAAAAAGAGACTTACAGATTCAATTGGTTTCAAAGAGAAAGGAGAATCACCAAAGAAAACACCAATAGACCAAGAACCTTCATTATCTTCACGACAACCAACAGAGTTAAAACTCATAATACCAGAAGAAGTAGAAGAAGCAATAGTACCATCACCAACAGCAAAAGGCTTATTAAACATAAGCCAACCGTATAAACCACCAATTGAACCGTACAAAATAAAACAACATAAAAAGAAGATAAACCCTGAAGAAAGTAACCTATAATGAAGCAAATGATTTTGGTATTCCCATTTCCATCTACACCAACTCTTCATACTGTTATTATTATTATGACTCACTTTATCACTACCACTACTACTACAACAACAACAGCTTCCACTTCCTGTTGTTCCATTTGTACTACTATTAATACTGTTTCCATTGCTTCCATTACTTCCTCCTGTTACTACCCCCATAACTCCCCCTGAAACCCCCATTTTATTGCACACTCACTTGAACACTATAGCCCTGTCTCTGAAAGAATTCAATACACAAAAAAAAAGATTCAATTTTTCTGTACAATTCTGTTTCTTTAATTCACACCCATTTCTTGAAATCCAAAAATATTTCTGAGTTTTGAATTTCAGAGCCTAAAAATTAGTTTTTTTTTTTTTTTTGGTTTTGGTGTTTTTGAGTATGGTTTTTTCTTGTGTTTTTCACCACTTTTTCGTGGTCTTTCTCACACTAAAAAATTTACAGAAAGAAAGGAAAAGATGGTGGTGGTTGACCCGACGGCGGGCGCGGCGGTCAAGGTGGTGGTGGCCGGAAGTGGAAAAGAAGGGAAGGTTTAATAGAATTGTGTTTAGCAGCGTAAACAGCGTTACTAGCGAATGTGTATATATACACAGAGAGATCATGTGCGAGTTATCGATATTGTCACATGTGATGTGATGGCTTAGGAAGGTTATTTTGGTAATATTACTAATAAATTAATTTAGTTTTAGTATAGGAGCGTGTATTTCACTTGCAGAAAATAGAGTACCACTATACAACATTTATGTTCAAATTTTACACGTGGATAGAGTGGCAGAGGGCAGTGTGTATCAAAGATCGAAAGAGAGCGCGTGAATTGGATGTAGGGACTTTAATTTTTATTTTTTGAACCTTAAGGACTTTAATTTGAATGTTTGTGTAAGGGGCTGTTTGGTTGAGGAAGAGAATGTAATTATATTTGGATAATGGAGTCTTTCATGGCCTATATTTAAATTTAATAAGAGGGTCACTAACTGGGGTTATTAAATTAGAAGATTTACTAGTGTAGAGATTATATGGGGAAGGAAAAAAAGAACATGAAAGGAAGGAAATATAATTATATAACTCTGCTGTTAAATAATTGTCTGTTTTTTTTTTTTGAGAGGGAAATAATTGTCTGTTTTAATTATCCTTTTATTTATTCACACAATTTAAAAAATTTTAAAACGTTGTTCAATTTCAATAAAATTTATTATAAAGTTATTTTTTATAAAAATTATAATTATAATATTAATGTTTTTTAATAAATTTTTAAGATGAATAAAATATTAAAGATAAATTTTACAAATAATTAATATATTCTGATTTTGTAAATAAATAATTAAAAACTAATAAATTTAAATTTAAATAAATAAGTATTTAGAAATGGGCATATTTCATAGTATCATCTATGAAATCTATAATACCAAACTGTTAAAGTTAAATTTATAATTTGCTCAAAAAAAAAGTTAAATTTATAATTTGCTCAAAAAAGTTAAATTTATATAAACTGATATTCTCAAAAAAAAAATTTATAATTTTTTTTGAGGTGAAAAAATTATATAAATTGATAGTGTTAAAGAGTGGTCCATATTTTATACATATGTTTACATATGTTAATCCAAACTAAGTATAAAATCTGATCTCCCAATTATAAAAAAATCTGATCTAATTGTCTGTACACAAAAAGGTATGTTAATGTAGATTTTGAAATTTAATGTGGTTTTATTTTTACTTGGAAAAAAATGTTTTGTCCTTTTTTTATAGAATTAGAAGAGGGAATTCCAACCTCCCAATTCAATTTCTTTATTAATAGGCTAAACTTAGGAAGACTTGTCCTTTCGTTTTAAAATGAAGTTGTATTTAGATATTATATAAAATTGAGAATATTTTATCATGCTTAATTCTTTTATTTTATTGTGATAAACTTAAATTTCATATGATATAAAATAATAATAAATATAATAATTATTGATTTTATATTCACTTTTAAATGCTTTATACTTTTTTAAATATCCAGCGTCTAAAAAATATAAAATATTTATTTAGAAAGACATTAAAATAATTAATAAATATTATCAATTAAAATGAGACAATAAAGGGTATAAACTAAAGTGAGACTGAGAAATATAAATTTTTTTATTTTTTTAATTTTATAACATTATTGTATCTTTTTATATAAAAAAATAAATGTCAGTCATTTCTATTGACTATAAATAACTACTCCCTTCATCTCATATATATAGTCGAATTTTAAAAGCATACTAATATTTAAAAATTTTAGTTTTTGAATAATAAATAATATGTTTCTCTCAAAAATACTCATATAAAATAATTAATAGGTGTGAGTTGTAGTTTTCAAATAAGGATAATTACATGAATTGGAGGGTAATATAAAATTTATATAAAATTGCTTATTGAAAATGCAAAATGGACTACACATCCAACTTGAAAGTAGCAAATTTGGAACGGAATGAGTAAAAACGCATGTATACATTTTTGTCTGTAAGTATATTTTAAAACTCAATTGTGTTCATGATAATTTTCAAAATATTTAAAATTGAAACGCTTCAATTTAAAATGACTAAAAGACTAAAATAATAAAAAAAATAATGGCTCAACTTGTTTTTGTCACATAGTACTTCTATAGGGTATATTATAAAGTGCATAAAATTTTTAGTTTCATGGACTAATAAATAATAATATTGATACGAATCACTCCTTTAAGCTCAAAAGGCCCAAGAGGCTCACTTCATGTTAGGCTCACGTTAGCCCATTATATGTCCTAATTCCTTGAATCCTAAGTCAAGGGGGACTCCCATCATAAGGGGGGTTCCTAATTCTAGGGGGACTCTGACTCACTACAGCAAATGAGGACTCCAAAGCCTATTAGGACAAGCATTCCTAGGCTCAAGTGATAAGAAACCAAACCCATTGATACGTTCAAACACCAATTTAGACTTAGTTGAATTCACAAACTAGTAAGATCGAGTTCTATATAGAGAAAACACCCTTACCAATAGGTTTGATTCGACAACCCAAGGATCTAACTTGAAAGTTTGCAATTTTTGATTATGGAACTATCCCCCTTAACTATGTAGAGTTAAGATCAATAGCTATAAATTGATGAATGTTCAACAACCAATTAAACCAACAATAGTTAATTGATTATTAGAACAATTGCAGATGTGAAATTGAACTAACGAAATTAATTTAATTTCATGAATTCAATAAGGAACACCTTAAAGAAAATATGCAACGCATAAGGGAGAATTTTTATTCAATAATTATCCATCTAGCCGAATGGCCTTACACTCGTATATATAGTGTTATAAATAATCCTAAACCTAATAAAACAATGGACCTTGTGGCCAAACAAATCAAAATAGGAATAAAACAAATCAAAAACCTATTCTACTTAGGAGTTTGCGGCTGACCTCTATTAAAAATAAAACCTAAAGCTACTAGGTATATGGTGCGGCTAACTTACAAATAAAAGGAATAAACTAAAAACTAGTAATAAACTAGAAACTAGTAAGGAAACTAGGAACTAGAAAATAATAAAAACTCACCTAATCTAAATATATGCGGTTGCCAATTAATAAACTAAGGTTGGCTTTGCTTGCAAGACTCCCATAGTTGACTTGTTGACCCCCCTTGATCATTGACCTTGACTTTGTTGACTTGACATTTGATTTTCATCTTGTTAGAATACAATTATAATCATGATTCTACCAATCTTCAAACTCAATGTCATCAACAAATACTTCATATCTGAATTCAATCTTCATGAATTTGAATTGCAAGACTCCAGGTTATGAATTTAAAACTTACCATCTTGGATCACATCATTCCCCCCTTCTTAAAAAATGATTCGCCCTCAAATCATCGCCTGCATATATGTTAGTGACAAGCAATGCAAAGGAAAAACTATCACAATTTCTTTGTTCATAAAAACACGACCTCTAGTTTTGTAGAAGTTGAGTATTATGAACTTTACAATACCAAAACAAAATAGTTTCACATATGCTAGGGAGAATTGTAACACAAACGAACAATGAGAACTTTTTAATTCAAACTAAAATTCATGAGGAATTATAAAGTCAATGTGATCAATCTCCAAAATCAAATCAACTTGCATATCATCTATGCAAACCGGCTCCTCTTGAATGTGTACAGCTTCAATTTGAGAATTAGTATCAACTAATTGTGAATTAATTTCAACCAATTCATCCTCTTGAATGTAACCATCTTCACTTGACGAACCAGAATCTTCAATAGAAGCATCAATTACATCATCAAATACAAAATCATCACCCAACAGAGAACCTTCCTCACCATTGCAAATTATGGACTCACCATGAAATTCAGATTCAATACAAGAACTTGAATTCAATGTTTCATCCTTATGCTCATCTTCAGCTTCATATGTATCACAAATAGGTTGTAGAATATTTTTAGACTCTTCGTGTTTCTTAAGTCGATCACAGAAGTCCAGAAGAGCACCCAAAATAGCATCTTGTTTTACCTCATGACACTTAGAATTTTGAGGGTCATAAAAATTCCTATGTGCCCTTTCATATTCATCCCTAACTATCCCTAATTCAGATTCCCTACGTTTGAAATCAAACGACAACATGATTGATAAAGAAAATTGCAACAAAGAATAGATCACTCCCTTACGTGTTTACTCTCAAGAAATTAGATGTTCATATCAAATTCCTTTAAAGTTAAACAAAATTTAAGAAAGAAATCACAAATACAAGTTTAAGAATCAACTAAACAATTGTTAATTCTAAGGTCCAAAAGAACACTCACGAACTAACACAACTCAAAAAAAAAAAAATCTATTTTATATATAATAAAACAAAGGACTGATAAAATTAATTCCAAGCAAATTTTTTTTATTATTAAAGATTGCGGACAAAAAAAAAAAACAAGAAACAAACTTGATTCAATCTAATATCAGTCCAAGGATT
>CANYLF010276891.1:0-13042 GCA_948193215.1 Bocquillonia castaneifolia
AAACATTGAAAAACAAATAGATAGAATGAATTAAACAAGAAAAACAAACCATGAACTAGAAATTAAAACAATTAAACAACCAAAACTTAAAAGTCAAAATTAACTATCCCCTCAAGCTTAACAAAAATCCTATTCTAAACACTAAAAGATTGATAACAAAATCGGGGAACCAAGAAAATTAAAAATAAACCAAAACAAAATAAAACAATCAAAAACACAAAAAAAAACCTAAAATCACTAAGGATAAAAGCCAAAGGATATGATAAAGATGAATTGGCTTGGTAGAAATTGGATAGGGGATGAAGAATGGCTAATTGGAATCGGAGGAATCCATCTCCACTTCAATAAAGCACTCGGCATTAGTAGAATAACGACGTCCTTGCCCAAATTCAACCGAATTGCTTGAACACCTTGATTTCTTTGACCTTTTAAGCTTCTTGCGCCCAATGTGAATGCTTGTAGCATCATCACTCTCCTCTTGAGGTTGTGGACGTTTGTTGAATGTATCAACTCTAGCCAAAGTGTTCCTGAAATGCGGATTCTTCATCTCTTCCCTTTGTCCACGAGTCACTCCCCAAATATCCTTCATCTTATCAACCATAGCCAACGATTTCTTCGCTTGCTTCAATTGATCATCCTCATCGTAGTTTGGGTTAATAAAAGGGAATGGAGATGGTTGAAAAAAACCTTTTTCCATGAGAAAATTAAAGGTCTTGCCATTGTAGGAGGAAGTTTCGCTAGGGTCACTCTTGGTGGAGCTAGTATCCCAATCATTATGGAAATTCTCCAAATCAACAAGGGGATTAGAGATGAAAGGTGAAGAAAATTCCTTACCAAAACCTTCAACCATGAGCTTGCTATGAGGCACCTTAGGCAAAGAAGTTTGCCTTCTAAGCTTCCTAACAAATTTTTGAAGTTCCCTCTTAGTATTCTCAAGGTGTGCTTGCATCCTTTCATGGCGCTCTAATTCCACAATCTTTTCCAAACTTAAAAACTCTTCATGCGGCTCATGGAAAGCGCGATGCCATGCTCTAATGGCGGTCTTTTGTGCTAAAGTTTTAGCATAGGGAAGAGTTGGAGGTTGATGGGGTGAAATAGGCATTGGTTTTCCATGTGGTTATGGAAAATGCAAAGTTCTAGGCAAGGAGGAAGAAGAAACCTTTCTGACCATGATGACAAAGGAAACTAAAGAAAATAATGCGTAGGAATTTTTTATGTAGAATGAAAAATAGAGCTTTCTAATTCTCTAATTATAGGCATCAAACCCCAAATCCTAAAACTCTAGGAAAACCTAATTCAAGTATGGCAAGGAAAAGCTTAACTTATCAAATAACTAAAACAACTAATCAAATAAGCAATTCCTTGTATCACTAGGAAAACAATTAAACACAAATCCACATAGAGTTAGGAACTTCCCTTTTATTGTAGCTTTTTCCCAAAATTCCCATAATGTCCTTGTGTCCTTAGAATTCCCTACAAAAACAAAACAGACACACAACATTATAAAAAGAAATTTCTGCAAAACAAAAAAAAAATAAAAAAAAATTCAAAATTTATTTTTTCAAAAATTAAAGACAAAACACAAACATCAATGACTACTTAACTAACATTATACTACAAAATTAAAGAAATTCAGAATACAAACAAAATAAATAAATGACATAGGAAGTAAAAGTGTGGGTTATCCTCCCCACTAGGGCTTTGTTTAACGTTTAGAGCTATACGTAGTGATACTTCAATTGCTTGAAAAGAAGGTTGGGCTGGTGTAGTATGCTTTCAACCGTTGTCCATTTACTATAAACGGATGTTGTTCATTACCAATGATCTTAATAGCACCATTTCCCAACACCTTTGTGACTTTGAAAGGCCCGGACCACCTATAACGCAATTTCCCTGGAAAAAGCTTGTACCTTGAGTTAAAAAGTAAAACTTGTTGCCCAACATGAAAGTCTTTCCGAATCACATTCTTATCATGCCATGTCTTAGTTCTCTCCTTGTAAAGGCGAGCACTATCATAGGATTAACGGTGGATTTCATCCAATTCTACTAAATCAAACAACCTCTTTTCACCCGCTGTTTTCAAGTCAAAGTTCAAATTTTTGATTGCCTAAAATGAAAGATGCTCCAACTCAACAGGCAAATGACATGCTTTGCAATAGACAAGATGAAAAGGAGACATACCAATGGGTGTCTTAAATGCGGTGCGATATGCCCACAAGGCATCATGAAGCTTTAATGACCAATCCTTGTACGAAGAATTAACCGTCTTTTGCAAGATTTGCTTGATCTCCCTATTTGAAACTTCGACTTGCCCACTAGATTGAGGATGATACGGTGTCCCTGTCTTGAATTTGCATCCACATTTCTCTAACAAGGCACAAAATTGATGATTTTGGAAGTGAACTCCATTGTCACTCAAAATCGCTCTAGGTACTCCAAACCTCGAAAAGATATGTTTCTTAACAAACTTCACTACATCTTTTCCCTTGTTGGTAGGTAGGGCAACGGCTTCCACCCATTTGGACACATAATCAACCACCACAAGAATGTATTGGTTTCCAAACGAAGATGGAAACGGACCCATGAAATCAAGTCCCCACACATCAAATATCTCAACTTCAAAAATTAGCTTTTGCAACATCTCTTGCTTCTTCCCGATGTTACCCGTCCATTGGCATTGATCATAATTAGCAACAAAAGCTCTTGTATCCTTGAACATAGTTGGCCAATAGAATCCACATTGTAGAATCTTTTCAACGGTACGTTCCGCGCTATGATGTCCACCGGCCAGTTCAGAATGGCAATGTTGAATGACACTTGGAACCTCAACTTCTGGCACACAACGTCGGATAATGCCATATGGACACCTCTTGAATAACAAGGGATCGTCCCATAAAAAGTCTTTCAAAGAAGCAAAGAAGCACTTCTTTTGCTGCGAAGTGTAATCATGAGTCAAAGTATTAAAACACAAATAATTGACAATATCAGCATACCAAGGCCAATCAACCTTATTCACATTCCATAATGTCTCATTAGGAAATAATTCATTAATGGGTAAAGTTACTTCCCTCTCTGAATGCATTCTTGATAAGTGATTCGCCATCGTGTTCTCTATTCCTTTCTTGTCCTTGATTTCCAAATCAAATTCTTATAGTAACAAGATCCATCTAATCAATCGCGGCTTGGCATCCTTCATTGCTAGCAAATACTTCAAAGCCGAATGGTCAATGAAAACAATTGTTTTAGAACTTACAAGATAAGATCAAAATTTATCAAAAGTAAAGACAATAGCTAACAATTCTTTTTCAGTAGTTGCATAATTTAATTAAGCATCATTAAGTAACTTGCTAGCATAATAAATAACATGCAATTTCCCTTCTTTGCGTTGTCCCAACACGGCTCCTATGGCGTAATCATTGGCATCACACATCAACTCGAATGGTAACTCCCAATTTGGTGAAGTAATGATGGGCGCCGAAATCAGCTCCTTCTTCAATCTCTCAAAAGCTTTAACACAATCATCATCCATCTTGAAAGGAAGATCCTTTCCTAATAAAGCACATAAAGGACAAGTAATCTTAGAGAAATCCTTCATGAATATTCTATAGAAACCCGCATGCCCAAGAAAGCTTCTAATATCCTTGACGAATGTAGGAACGGAAAGCTTTTCAATTGTTTCAATCTTTGCACGATCAACCTCAATCCCATTTTCAGAAATCTTACGCCCCAAGACTATACCCTCACGAACCATGAAATGACATTTCTTCCAATTCAATGCCAAGTTATCTTCCTCACATCTAGCTAACACCTTCTCTAAATTTGCCAAACAAGCATCAAAAGAGTTGCCAAAAACACTAAAATCATCCATGAAGATTTTGATAATGTCTCTGACCATATCGGAGAAGATAGCCATCATACACCTTTGAAAAGTCGCGGGGGCAATACATATCTAAATGGCATGCGTCGAAATGTAAATGTACCATAAGGACATGTAAATGTAGTCTTCTCTTGATCTAACGGGGATTTAGTTGTAACCCGAATAGCCATCCAAGAAATAATAGAATTTATAACCTGCAAGGCGCTCGAGCATTTGATCAATGAATGGTAGAGGAAAGTGGTCCTTACGAGTTGCCAAATTGAGCTTTCTATAATCAATGCATACACGCCAATCATTGACCGTACGCATGGCGATAACCTCATTCTTTTCGTTAGTAACCACCATCAAGCCTCCCTTCTTTGGAACTACTTACACCGGACTAACCCACTTGCTATCAAAAATAGCATAAATAATTCTAGCATCAAGTAACTTAACCACTTCGGCCTTGACCACCTCATTCATATTGGGATTGAGGCGTCTTTGTGGTTGCACGGTCGGTTTTTGATCCAACTCCATAAGAATTTTGTGAGTACAAAAGGCTTGATTAATGCCTCTTATATGCCCCAAAGATCGAGCAAGCACCTTGAGGTACATCCATACGAACTCGATGACTTTTTGCTCCTCAAGCTTTGTCAAATTCGACCACACAATGATTGGCAAAGTCTCTTCCTTATCTAGAAATAAGTACTTCAAATGAAAAGGCAAAGGTGCAAGTTCTGGTTGGAGGGTGTTGTAGGTTTATCCTCCTTGGGAGGTCAATCAAGAGGTTCAAACCTCTCCTTACGAACAAATCCTCGCCCTTCTAAATATTGAGCTTGAGCTTTAAGCTCCTGATCATCATCCTGCATGTCAGAATTCAATTGTAAACAAGTTTCTAGATGATCATTAGGTATTTCCTTAGCACAATGCAATTCCAATAAAGGATCAATCACATCAACCATAAAACAAGCATCTAAATCCTCTATGGAATCAAAATGTCTAATAGCCTTTAAAACATCAAATTCTTCCTTAGCCTCACCTAATTGTAAAGTTAATTTGCCATTTTTCATATCAATCAAAGCACCACAGTAGCTAAAAATGAACGTCCTAGAATAATAGGTACATCTATGTTCTCACCAATATCCATAACTAAGAAATCAACGGGAAAGTAAAATTTACCGAGTTTAACAAGAACATCCTTAATGATTGCTTCAGGATATTTCACTGATCTATCCGCGAGTTACAATGACACCCTTGTCGGCTTCAAATCACCAATCTCTAAAGTCCTAAACAAAGACAAAGGCATCGGGTTAATGCTAGCACCTAAATCACATAAACACTTATCAATAGTAAAAGAAACAATATTGCATGGAATCGTAAAACTCCTTAGGTCTTTCATCTTTGTAGGTAGCATAGAATGATTCTGAATTATGGCACTGCATTCTTCAATTAAAGCTATAGTAGCTTGCTTCTCCAACTTTTTCTTCCTACTTACAATTTCCTTTAAATACTTTGCATATGAAGGTATTTGAGCAATGGCTTCAGTGAAAGGGATGTTGATTTGAATCTTCTTGAACATCTCCAAGAATTTCTTGAAATTCTCCTCATCCTTCCTCTTCTTTAGCCTTTGAGGAAAAAGAACTGGTGGTGTGACAGGTTTAGTAACCACCTCTTTCTCTCTAAGTTGCTCAACTTGGACGCTTAGCTCCTTGTCATCCTCATTGGATGGCACCAAGTCTTCCTCCTTGTCACCTTGCTTTGCTGTATATGGCTCATCTAACGCCTTGCCACTTCTCAATTGAATAGCCATCGCCATCTCCTTAGGGTTTACAACTATATTACTAGGCAAAGCACCTTGAGGTCTTTCCTGTAATTGTTCAGCTAGTTGTCCAATTTGTTGCTCAAGATTTTGAATGGTGACTCCTTGTTGCTTCATAATAGTGTCTTGATTTGCCATATATTTGAGCACCATATCTTCAAAAGAAGGCTTAGCTGGTTGTTGAGGAGGTTGTTGCACTTGTTGTTGAGGCTGTACTTATTGATGTGGGGGTTGATATGGTTGCCTTGGTATAAATCCAGGAGCTTCTTGTCGAGGTTGACTAGGCTGATTTGAATCCTTCTAAGTGAAGTTGGGGTGGTTGCGCCCTCCTAGATTATAGGTATTAGAATACGGATCATTCCTGGGTTAACGGTTCCTATAATTGCCCACATAGTTTGCCTCCTCTCCATTCTAATTTCCATCATAAGTGCAATTGGCAGATGCATGCCCAAGTTGACCACAGAAGTAGCAAGCTTCATTTATAGGAGGATTAGGTTGACTTGGCTCTCTAGCCAACAACATTTTTACATGCTTAGTGAGATCAGCCACATGATTGAGCACTTCAGAAGATGACTAATCACCAGAACGATTCCTTATATTCCTACCAGCTTTCATTTGCGAGTTAGTAGCAAGCATCTTAAAGATATCCCACATCTTCTCAGAAGTCTTCTCACCCATACCAATACCGACATGAGTGTCCACCAAATTCTACCCAATATCACTCAATCCATCATAAAAGAATGTCACCAAAAGATTAGTGGGATATTGGTGATGTGAACATTGAGTAAGATAGCCTTGGAATCTATCCCAAGCTTCATGAAAAAGTTCACCACCATTTTGGTAGAAAGTGATGATCTTGGTTCGCAGCTCCGTAGTCTTGCCCTGTGAATAGTATTTGGTGATGAACTTTTTGTAGACATCCTCCCAAGTCTGCATAGAACCTTTTGGCAAGTTCATGAACCAAATTTTGGCTCTATCCTTCAATGCTAGAGGAATGCATCTCATCCGTTGTTCAAGTTCTGGAAGGAAAAGTTACAATAACGCTGTAAAATTCGCTCATAAAAGCTAATGCATCCTCGGATGGTAGACCATGAAAGTGTGGAATCATGTTGAATTGAAGAGTCTTCAAGTCATAATTCCTTGCAGCAGCACTCAAAACAATGCATGAAGTGGATGCACTAATAACAGGGCGTTGAATATCATGAAGATAGGCCCTATTATCACCAGTCCCTTGTGGTGGAACTCATGGAATTCCTTGTGGTGGAACAACCCATATTGCCGCCCATCTTGTTATGGAGGATGTTGAACATTAACAATGGGACGTAGTGGATCAACAACTACTCCGATGGGTGGATTAGCAACTCCATTAGCACCATTATTTCCTCCATTGTTACCATTAGCACCATTGTTTGCACCGTTGTTGTTGATAAAGTCCTCATCGTCATCATTGATGTCTTCAATGTGTCCATCAACCCAATTAGTGGATCACTTGGATTCCTCGGTTGACTCATCTTGTACAATTCGACTTCTTCTTCGATTTCGCTAGCTAACTTCTTTAGACGAATTGCTGAATGATTAGCTTGGCACTTGCGTTCGATCTCAGGATTTAAAGGTTCTAACTCGAATGAATCAAATTTCTATGATTGATTTTGAGTTATCATGCACTACCTGAAAAACCAACACAAATGCCAAATTCAGCAACTAAAAGTAAAAGAATAAATATACAATACGTAATCCAAAAACTTGACAACTCCCGCAAGTGTACGGAATAGTTGTAGTAATACTCGGAGTATGAGGTCGAATCCGCAGGGACAAACGTGGAAATCTTTCAATTATGGACACACTTGACAAGAATATAAAATGAAAACTTTTGAGTCGATTTTGAAATCGTTTAAAACTAAATCAAGCAAGAAATTGAAGACAAGTAAATAAATGCAATCACAAAAATAATTAAGATTAAGAAACAATCAATAAAACAAGCACCAGAGTTTAGGATTTCATCTAGAGGGAGCCATTCAATTAATAATGCAAATTCATTTAAGCAAGACTTTCCGAAATTGTTTTAATCCTCCGTCGAGATAGAAAAATTTTATTTGATTTAATCAACTATGCTAATCTATCGATGCACACTAATTAAACAATCAAATCCATTAAGCAAATCTTTAAATCAAGTTTAGGTTAATTTCCATGTCTGTATTAACATCTAAACAAGTTCAATTTTCAATTCCGGTTTACAATAATCCATCGATTCAATCATAAAACCTAACAAACATAAGTCTAGGTGGCCAATCAAGAAATATGTTGATGAAGCACTTAAAAATTAAATTAGATGAATAAACCATGGAAAAATATATTAAAATAGAGATTCAAACATCGTTAATCAAATTACTCTCCTACTAGATTGCACCCATCCCTCTAGTAGGGGATTTAGTTCATAATCATTGCAAAAACTAAATACCAATCCATAACAATCAATAACAAAAATAAAATAAACATAATAGATACAAAGGAAGAAGAACTTAGTCTTGGGAAGAACAAACAAAGCTTGAATCTTCAAAAATCTCTTGCAAATCCACCTTTGATCTTGAGAAAAGAAGTGTTTCTAAGAGTTTTCTCTCCTAAATAACTTAAAACAAATGCGGCGTCACCCCCAAAATAAGTCTAATAGAGTTATATATATAGTGCATCTCAAAAATACCCAAAGACCCTAAAAAAATACACAACTTCCCATGTTTTTCACGGGCAGGTCCCGGACGCTCTATCCACAATTATTCTCCATACACTCTTTTATTTGGGGCATCGCTGTCGGCCAGGTGCATATCTGGGGGTGTTTTTTGGGTGCACCCAGCCAGGTGTCAGCCAACCCCAGAAATTTATTCTGTTTTCTCTAAAACTCAGCCAGAACTGGCCAGGTGCCGGCCATGTGAAATTTCTGACTTTTCGTGACCGTTTCGACTACGAATCCACTCCATATGATCCTAACACTGAAAAACAACAAAATATGAACAAATAAGTGTGAAATCTACTCAACTGGTGAAGAAATTGGACTTAAAATCAACAAATAAACAAGAATAACATCCGGTTATCACCCCGTCCTTTATTCCCAAGTTAGTACATGTACCTGACTCCTGTGTGCACACAGCCTGATGACACCCACCAGGTAGCTCGTTCCACAACTATTCTCCGTCCGCAAGCACAGAATCACATATACACTTTCATTCCAATCCATTCATCATATTCACATAGCATTTATAATATTAATATATACATATCTATTTATATGTCTATGTGTGTGTGCGTCTATAGATATATACACGCATATATAATTTATAATTAATATTTTAATGCACACATAATTATGTTATCATTATGCATGATATCTACATGATTTAATATAAAATATAAATATTAATTAAATAATATAATAATTATTGATAATAATACATAAAATATTCACATGCTTTCTACGAGCAATATCATAAATATGAAATTAACTCACAAGTAGAATGGGCGCCTCCGTACGCTCCCGAAGTACTCGGGCCTGCTCGGTCTCTCTGATTATCTACAGAATATATAAACAGTAACAGAGACTCAGAATAATAAATAAATTTTAATTTCTTAAAGACTCTAGAATTCTATACAGAGGCGTACTATATACATTGATTTCCTTCTAACGATAATCGTAACTCATTTTTTCCTAACGTCTAGCCCTATGACACGTTTTATGAGAAATGATAGAGTAGGCCCAAGAGCCCAATGAAAGCCCAAAGGCAAGTCATACTAAATACTCTCACAACCCTACTGAGACACTTGGCAACCCTCCAAAGTGACACATCACACAATAGAACACTATAAATACTCCAAGATTATACAGGTAAAGGATTCCAACTTCTAGCTCATCAATTACCACATTTAATACCTCAACTAACTTGAGCGTCGGAGTTAGACCCGGGACACTTGTCCCATCCGACCTCTCTTCTCTTTGTGCAGGACCGACTCCGGAAGACCGGCATAACTAGACCCCAGGGCCGACACAAAACCTATCCACAGCCGTTATAGACTCAACAGACTAGACCACAGCCCAGATCTAACCCAGCACAGTCATGTCGGCTCCATCATTTGGTTCCGCTACTGGGGAGAGAAAAAAAATTTAACCGATGGACCCTAGAGACGGTGTCTCAACCTCAATGGAAGAAGACCTACTGACCGGAAACCCTAACCAAAATAACCAAAACAATGCTACACCATCCCCGAAAGCCATACCACCACCAATATGGTAACAGCTGGGCAAAGCAATGGCAAACCTATAAGCACAAATGCAGGCAGTAATGGCACAGCTACAAACCATGGTCAGACCGGCAAATCAGAATGTCGATGAAACAGAGACACCTCAGGTAATCGCTCCTGAGGTCGGCAAAGAAGGGGAAAATGCCGGCAAACAAAAGAAGAGGACGAGACGAAGTCTTAGCAAGGATTTTGAGGAAGTGGAGTCATCTAAAGATCCCCGCGAGGATGAGCTGTAGGGAAACCTTGATGGTAGAAAAAAAAATGCAAACATAAGATGGCTGCCTTAGTGGAAGACAAGATCCGCCTTATGATGACTAAAATGATAAAGGATCTGAAGATGGAGGCCACCCAAACACCCCGACCATTTGAAGCTAAAAATTCACCCCTGACTAAAGAGATTCTGGCTACTTTACTACCAAGGAATTTCAAAGTTCTCACCTTTGACTCCTTTTTCGACACTGGGTGCCCTAAAACATATACCACAAAGTTTGTAAACTATATGCAACTTTATAATGCCTCTGACAGACTTCTTTGCAAGTTTTTCCCAACTACCTTAGTGGACACAGCTCAGAAGTGGTACAGCAAATTGCCACCAGGGTCTGTCGCCACCTGGAAGGACCTATCAACCAAATTCATCCTTAAATTTTTCCCAAATATTCCACCCAAGAGAAGCTCAGAACAGCTTTACTAGTGTTGACAGAAAGACAATGAATCACTAAGGGACTACCTGGAGTGATTCAACAATGTGGTCACCAAGATAGATGACTTGAACATTGATACGGCAGTACAGGCCTTGAGAAGGGGCACTAACATGGGACGACTAACAGATAAAATCTCTGCAAAACCACCCAAAACTTATCAAGACTTGATGATGATGGCTCAAAAGTGTGTTACCGTCGATGATGGGAGACGTTATAGGAAAATAGAGAAAGAAGAAACCGATGGAAAAAGGAAAGAGAAGAAGGAAGACAAGCCAAAGACGCAATTCCAACAAACCTACACCAGCAGACAAAACTACCATCCCAATAGCACTTTCAGCTGACCTTACCGGTACAACCAAGATAGGAGAGAGAGTTTCACTCCGCTGAACTAGTCAAGAATAAATGTCCTGATGTGGATCAAGGATAGCCAGACTCCATACAACCGTCCAAGACCAATGTTCCAAAGGTCAAGAAACACCAGTCATTTCCGTAAATTCCATGAATATTACGGGCATGATACAGAAGAATGCTTTGAGTTGAAGAGGGAGATTGAAAGACTGATAGAAACGGGAGCCTTGAGGAAATTCACAGCCTCGGCCAAAGAAACACAGCCGCCAAACTCGTCAAAAGAATCGCAAGCCACTGCCGACCCCAAAGGAAAGGCCGTCTTGGGGAAGGTACATGTTATCACAGGGGGAGAATCATGCTCAACCGCAATAAGGAAAATCAAGAGTAGAGGTCATGAGCATAAACACCACCAAACATGCCAGGAAGGGATCAGGTCACACAGCTCCAGTCATCACCTTTGGTCTTGACGATGGAACACATGTCCAAGCACCCCACAGTGACGCATTGGTGGTAAAAGCCATCATAGACAATTACGCAGTCAGGCGTATTCTGAAAGATGAAGGAAGCTCCATCAACCTGATCACATGGACGGCATGCAAATAGATGGGAGGATCTTAGTTAAGTATGAAGCACTGCCCTACACCAGTCTCGGGATTAAGTGGCGAACCCATTCATCCCATGGGGTTAGTCGAACTTATAGTAGAATTTAAAAGAGACCAGTCACACAGCAAGGAGATTAAAACCCTCTTCAACGTCCTGGATATGCCTCTGGCGTATAATGCAATTCTTGGGCGACCATACCTCTATGATTCAGGAGCAGTAACATCAATTCGGCACTTGACAATGAAAATCCCAATGGGTACTGGCATGGTAGTAGTAAAAGGAGATCAGGAATCAGCAAAGGCATGTTACGTAACAGCCATGACAGAGGCACTCCCAATCAAAGAAATACTGGAGATCGAGATAGAAGAGCAAATTGAACCAGTGGGAGAAACGAAGACAGTGACACTGACAAAAGGAAAAGAAGTCAAAATTGCAGCAAAATTAGACGGCCTAGAAACATCTGTCGTTGACAAATTAAAACGGTATGCAAAACTATTTGCCAGCCTAGCTTCAAAAATAACAAGCGTTGATCCAGCAGTAGCATCCCACGCCTTAAAAGTGGACCCGAATGTCAAACCGGTAGCTCAGAAGAAAAGGCCAATGTCATCCGAGAAAGAGAAGGCGGCTATAGAAGAGGTAGACAAATTGAAAAAGGCAGGCTTCATCAAAGAAGTGAGATACATCGAATGGCTATCTAATGTTGTCATGGTGAAGAAATCAAGCGAAAAATACAAGATGTGCGTCGACTTCACCGACCTCAACAAAGCTTGCCCTAAAGACAACTACCCACTCCCCAATATTGACAGACTTGTTGATTCTACCTCCTGTCATGAACTCATTAGCCTTATAGACATGGCCTCTGGGTACCACCAGATTCCCATGAAGCAAGAAGATGAAGAGAAGACAAGCTTTATCACCCACAAAGGCACTTACTGCTATAGATTGATGCCTTTCGGTTTGAAGAATGCAGGGGCAACCTACCAAAGGCTGATAAATCTAATGTTCCAGGAACTCATAAGAGAGGTAGTAGAGGTGTATATAGATGGTGTTATTGTAAAAAGCAAGAAGAAAGAGGATCACCCATTCAACTTGGAGAAGCATTTCAGATCCTTGAAAGTTTCAACATGAAGATGAACCCGGATAAGTGCACCTTCGGAGTCACAGCAGGGAAGTTTTTAGGATGCATGTTGTCAAGGAGAGGAATAGAGGCAAATCCCGAGAAAGTTCAAGCGATCATTAACATGCAGCCGCCAAAAACAATCAAGGAAATTCAAATCCTCAATGAAAGAGTCACAGCGCTTGGAAGATTTATTTTGAGCTCCGCCAGAAGATGTTTACCTTTCTACCGCAGCCTAAAAAACATCAAGCAATTCAAATGGGGAGATGACTACCAACAAGCATTTGAGGATCTCAAAAAGTTCCTAGTGA